>WTXE01000099.1:0-112394 GCA_022496225.1 Russula aff. rugulosa BPL654 | reverse complement strand
TATGTATTCATGACGTAGCCCTTTTCAATGCGATTCAAATGAGCCCTCAAGCATGCAAATTGGACAAGAATTGACTGAGTTATGCTTAAAACAAAAAACAAAAAATATGGGCTTATTTAGCTTGAGAGCTCTTGGAACGCTAAAAAGCCATTTTAAGGACTTTTAAGCCATTTTCAAGCAGATGGATCTTTTCCTGATGTATAGAGGGGTATTGGTGTGGTGACACTGTGGCTTTTCAACGAGCCCAAGAACATTCAAATTGGCCCAGAAACAAAGAAAATATGGTCAAAACAATGTTTGAGTTGTATCTCCTTCATTTCTGTGCTGATTTGGATGTTCTTGGGCTCATTAGAAAGCCACAGTGTCTGAATATGGTGCGGGTTTCTGCGGGTTTCTGCGGGTTTTTGTGCGGGTTTTTTGCGGGTACGGGTAGGGGTATGATTTTGTAGACCCTTCAGAAACCCGTACCCTTGGCTAAGGGTACGGGTTTTTGCGGGTAGGGGTAGGGGTATGATTCTTGCAGACCCTTAAGAAACCCAGACCCCTGGCTAAGGGTACGGGTTTTTGTGGGTAGGGGTAGGGGTATGCTCTAAAAAACCCACGGGTTACCCGCGCCCATCACTAGGTTGAGGTGGTGTCGGTTGCGAGAACGGTTCGACCTGGGAGGGCTGAGCTATGCGCTCAGGTTTACTTTCAGTTGTAGAGCGTCGATGTGCATCATGATGATCATTCTTACAGTAATTGACTTCTGATTGGGTCCAACTCTATGGGCGCAATACTTCAAGTTGACGAGTTAGGCCCCTGTTGGGGCAAATCCTGCGGAGGCTGAGTCACTGTTGAAGATAGATAATGGTTGGTTGATAAAGCTCCTTGCCATTCTCCCTTTCCCTGTGGCTGTCAGTGTCGTATTAATTGTATGGATGTTAAACCAACGCCGGCAATGACCGCGCCACATTACTGTACGCCCACATTGTCAAGTGTCGTGACGTCGTCTGCGTTCTGGACCCCCACCCATCGATTTGTACCCTCCCTCATCGTTCTCCCTTCTCCTTGCACCATTCCCTCTAAACCCAAGAACCTGAACAAGCCATTTAACCCATCTTCATTATGTCGTCGACTGGACAAGCAACATCCACCTCTATCCAATCGATCATCGATGCCTTGGCCGACTACACCAAAGTTACTGGAATAGACCTCTCCAACAATCCCTTTGCTACCGCCATCGATCATTTAAATTCGCCTGAAGCTGTCCTGGAACTGCTTCAAGAAAGAGAGAAGGCCTTCAAGGAATATCGCGATGGAAATCGGAGGCTGATCAGCTGCCTCCGCCCAGCAGTAAATGTTATTCAAGCATTTTCGGGCATCCTAGGCGAGGCGGTCAGCCAGGTGAGCCACACATCCCATCAATGATTTGGCTCATTTAATGAATCTATCAGGTCCCGTTTCCACCAGCAAAAGCCTTGTTCGCTGGGATCGATATTCTCCTTGCTGTACGTCCCTTGAATACCTTTTTCAACAGACTGCCCTGTGACGAATGAGTATGCCAGGCTGCCAGTGGGGTTACATCGAGTTATGATGTGCTTCTCGAGCTGTTCGAGTGTTTGGGGAACTTCCTCAAGCGTCTGGAGATTTATACGACGATTCCGCCAACTCCGATATTGACGGAGGTAATTGTCAAAATTATGGTGGAGTTACTTTCGGTGCTTGCTCTGGCGTCGAAACAAATTAAACAGGGGCGGTTCAGTAAGTGCCTTGTTGCATATACATATAATTTGTCCTTGACTCAATATACCTCAGAGAAATTCACCAAAAAATTGCTAGGGGAGAGCGAAATTGAGGCGGTTCTCCAAAGATTGGATCGATTGACCGAGGCCGAGGCTCGGGTAACTGTTGCACAAACATTGGGTGTGGTTCATAGTCTTGTCGGTAATGTGAAAACAGTTTTGGAAGGTGCGCGATCCTGCATGATTTGTTCACAGATATCGTCTGAACACTTTCTGTTAGATGGCAAGGCGTCATCGGATAACATTCGACAGGATTTAGGTGCGTTTCGCGCGTGAAACCGGTACCAACCGTGCTGACCTGCGGTCGTAGTCGCCCTTCACCAAACGTTAAACGAAATAAACAAAACGAAACGTTTGTCGTTCTCCCACTACGTTTTCATTCCGAGGTCGACGTGATCTTATAGGTGAACAGCTGCGATGGGACGTTCAACACTGGCTCTCTCCGCCTGACCCGTCGACGAATCAAAACTTCGTTCGGAAAGCACGGCATAAAGGAACTGCAGCATGGTTCTTCGAGAGTAGCGTATTAACTGAATGGAACGCGAGGGGTTCCTTCTTGTGGATTCACGGAAAACGTATGTTTTTCCAACCACCGACGCGTGCTTGCACTAATAAATTTGTTGATCTTAAAGCGGGGGCGGGGAAAAGTACCCTTCTGTACGTGATGGTTCTATGGGTTTGTTCAAGGTTATTTATAACGTATATTAGATCCGCGATCATTCAAGACATCGAGCGCATGCATGCAGCGGGATTGGCCACGATGGCGTACTATTACTTTGATTTTCGGGATGTCAAGAAGCAAGACTGCTATGGCCTACTCTCCTCTCTCATTTCTCAGCTTTCTGCCGAATCAGATTCTTGCTACAACATCCTCTCTCGCTTATTTTCGGACAATAATCGCGGCATCCGAATGCCGGATATTGATTCGCTCAAAGACTGTATGACGGAGATGCTGCGTCTACCAGGGCAAGGCCCAATTTATATTGTCGTCGACGGTCTCGACGAATGTCCGAATTTCCCGGGGAGGCCATCGTCCCGCGATGAGGTCCTGGAGTTGATTGAAGAACTTGTTGATTTGAAACTTCCGAATCTACATCTATGCGCAGCAAGCCGGCCAGAGATGGATATCCGAACAGTACTCGAGCCGTTGACAACTCTGAAGATTTCGCTTCATGACGAAAGAGGACAAAAGGAGGACATAATCAAGTACATCGAGTCTGTTGTCCGTTCAGACCGGAGCATGCGGAGGTGGACGGAGGAGGACAAGCTACTTGTTGTCAATACGTTGTCAGACAAATCGGATGGCATGTAAGCAAATCTTATCTTATCTTTTAGGCTTCTCAATTGACCACATCACGTGATCGATGTTGAAGGTTCCGCTGGGTGGTGTGCCAGGTTGACAGACTGTGTCGCACGTTTCCTGCGAGTATAAGGAGCGTGTTGGAAGACTTGCCAAAGACTTTGGACGAAACATACGGCCGTACTCTGCTCGGCATCGATGAGGAGAAGCGAGAGTATGCCCAACGACTCTTCCGATGTCTCGCGGTGTCTATTCGCCCTCTTCGCGTCGAAGAACTTGCTGAGGTTTCTTGCCATTCGGTTCTCCAAAGCAACACCCCCTTCATTTAACGCAGCTTGGCGTCCAGAAAATGCGGAGGAAGCGGTGCTATCCGCATGCTCTAGTCTCATTTCTATCGTCGATAGGGGAGGCCGCCAGATCGTACAATTCTCTCACTTCTCGGTCAAGGAGTACTTGACGTCGGAGCGACTTGCGACGGCTGAAGAACGTCTTTTATACTATTTCATTCTTCCCGAACCCGCGCATACCATCCTTGCACAGGCCTGCCTCAGTGTCCTCCTCCAACTCGATGACAAAATCGACAGAGACACGATAAGCGACTTCCCCCTCGTGCGGTATGCCGCTCGACACTGGGTCGACCATGCCCAGTTTAGGAACGTATCATCACACATTCAGGAGGTCATGGAGCGTCTATTCGATCCTGCAAAGCCACATTTTGCGGCGTGGGTCTGGTTACACGACGTAGACCGAAATTGGATAAGGCCCATGTCCACGGCACGTCCAACGCCGCCTGAGGCCGTGCCACTTTATTATGCCTCCCTATGCGGTTTCTATGGTCTTGCGGAGTACCTGATCGCTGTCCATTCACCAGACGTCAATAGCAGGGGAGGACTTCACACGACTCCGCTACATGCCGCCTCCGCCAATAGTCATTTAGAAGTTGCATCGCTACTTCTTAAAAGTGGTGCTGATCCTGACTCTCGTGACGATCTGGGAAGGACTCCGCTTCACCGGATATCACAAGGCGGACAACTTGTCATGATGGAATCATCACTCGAGATTGGGCGGCTGCTCATAAAGTCTGGAGCGGACGTAAACGTCACGGACGATGAAGGCTGGACTCCGATACATGCGGCAGCACGATCTGGATTTCGTGAGATTGTGGAATTGTTACTTGAATCTGGTGCAAATCTCGACGTTCGAAATAAGAAACAACGGACCCCGTTGCACCTGGCCTGTGAAAATGGGAAGCTTGACGTCTCACGCTTTCTCATCGATCATGGCTCAGACCTCAATTCCCTGGACCAAGAGGGCGCCATTCCTTTACACCTTGCGGCACGTTATGGACATGTTGCCGTCGGAAGGTTGTTGGTAGATTGCGGCACCGATGTGAATGCACAGGACGAAGATCGCTGGGCCGCTCTGAATCTCGCGTCCCGTGGTGGGCACCTCGACACGGCAAAGTTGCTGATTGATCGCGGTGCAAACGTTGACAGCCGGAACGACCAGGAGGAGACACCCCTGGACCTGGCATCATGGTTTGGGCACCTCGATGTGGTGCGCTTCCTGATCGACAGCGGTGCAGACGTATCTTCCCGGAATATCAATGGCCGTACTCCATTCCACGAAGCATCGTATCGTGGGCATCCCCACATCACCAAGTTCTTACTAAAGTCTGGCATCGATGTCGACATACGAACTGGAAGCGGACAGACGTCATTGTACCTGGCATCTAGTAGCGGGAAACTCGTCGTCGTAGGCTTTCTCATCGAGCAGGGCGCAGATATCCATATTACAAACAACGATGGTTCGAATCCGCTTCATATCGCATCGCAAGAGGGGCACCTCGAGGTCGTGCGAATGTTAATCAACTCTGGCATTGACGTCGATATTCGGGACGGGACGCAAAGGACCCCTTTGGCGTTGGCATCTCGCGAGGGGAATCTCGAAGTTGGGCGCTTCCTCATCGAGCGAGGGGCCGACGTGAATGCGCGGGACGACGAGACCTTGGCTCCATTACACTTCACCTCACAACATGGACACATTGACATGTCACGGCTGTTGCTAGACCATGGAGTTGATCCGAACATCGAGCACAATGACTTCCTGAGCCCCTTGCATCTAGCATCGGCCAATGGCCACCTCAAGATTGTAGACTTGCTAGTTCAGCGTGGCGCAAGCGTCGACGTATCTAACGACAAGGAAGAAACTCCCCTCTACCAAGCAGTCTGGAATGGGAAAGTTGCGATCGTCCGTCTCCTGATCGACTACGGAGCGAATCTGCATACTGCGGACAGAAACGGCTGGACTCTGTTACACGCCGCGTCGCAACATGGCCACCTCGAAGTAGTAAAACTGTTGCTTCGACGAGGTGTCGATGTCGATGCGCTTGACAAGGCAAATAACACTGCAGCGGAATTGGCGTCAGAGAATGGCCAAGCCGACGTTGCAAAGTTTATCGCCGAGTATAAAGCAGATTCAGATATTCGAAACAAGATACGATCGACTACAATGGACGCAGCTCAATACGACGGCGGTGAAGGCGGGGAGGATAGAGCTAAGGCTTCGCTGCACGTAGCCGCGGAAGAAGGGAAAATCGACATTGTGAAGTCGTTGCTTGCACTGGGAGTAGACGTCAACATCCGCGATGCAAATAACCGGACTCCGTTAGACAGAGCCGCGCCCAAGGGGAACGTCGATGTCGTGCGCCTGCTCATCGAGCGGGGCGCGGAGGTGGATTCACATGATAAGTGGGGGTGGACCCCACTGCACTGCTCATCACGATATGGACACCCCGAGATCTCGAGGGTTCTTCTTGATCACGGTGCAAACGTGAACGCAAGGCAGCGGACCTATTGGACTCCGATGCACCTCTCAGCATACAATGGGTACCTCGAGATCGTGAAGCTGTTACTTGAACGAGGCGCGGATTTACATGCAGTAAATGACGAGGGTCAAACACCATACCAAGAATCGCTGTCAGCTGGACATGGAGAGATTGCGGATTTACTCCGAGAACATGGTGCGGGTAGATCAAGGTTCGTCTAAATTCGTTTTATGTTTCAAATGCGATGGCTGACTTGTACTTCAATTTTAGCCCGTAAGGTAAGACAACATGGCTCTAGAAGGGAACCCCTTAAACTTTTCTGTCCGTAGAACAGGATTCTATTTTAGTTGGATCGGGACCATCCGAAATATTGAGTTGACTCGCAGGACTGAATATATGGAAGAGTACGAAATTTATGTTAGAGTACGACAAACTGGTTGAGAATGCGTGTGGGTTCCCTAATATAAACCTCTTTCTTGCACTATTGATTAGCATCCACGCCCCGTCTGTATTTCTGTCCGGCTCTGAACTCATCATTTTCAAGGTGGAGATGCGCCGGCCGGAATGCCCCGGACCAGCTTAAGAGTACAAACGTTTTCGGATACTGTAGTACGTGAAAATATAATTCGAGTAACATCGGCAGTTACAAAACACAGCGACATACTATCCCTGAGACGAAATTGAATGTGAACTTGAAATCACTCGGGCTGAAACTAGCCAAACCTTACGCGGCCCTACGGTCGACATGTCACCAACATCATACGAATCGTCATATCATCGACACTACCACTAGAGCATAAACTTCACTCTACATCCTCGGCATCTATAACATATGCACATGCGATCTACACAGCGGCCACATACTCGGTCCACCCTAATACTGTCCGTTATGACCATCTCTTCGTGGGTTGTGACGTGTGACCATTTCCGATGCCATCTCGACTCTTCATCATCAGAAAATTTGTGTGACAGGCCTCAGATCTCTTCAAAGATCTTGGTGAATTTCAAATTTGGCCAGTGACTGAACTTGTTAAGTGGGGGTGTGAAGTGTTGTAAGTGGTCGCGCAGGTCCCCACAGACTACTGTACTCCAAAGGGGTGCCCATCTACATTAGGGACACGTCTTCCTCACGCCAATAAGGCCGCGCGCTGGTGCAGCGGTGCCGGGAGCGGAAGCAAGAGACTACACTGAGCCGAAGAAAATGTGAACGCGGCCTGTCTTGCACGCGCGTGCGCGTCTTGCTACTCTAGAAATATGGCCGCACTAGACCATCGGATGCGCCTCTGAATTGCTAAGGGCGCGGACGCATGCAGCACACTCAGGGAGACAAAGGAGTGCTACTGAGCTCTGAGCTGACTGGGACTGAGACAGGAAGGGGGAAAAAGCTCACTGTTGTCATGTACTAGTGTAGTGACAGGAACTATATACTAAGGTGACAGATCTAGAAACTGTAGTGAGGGGAGAGGAGGAACTGAAACACTACAATGTCTAGGAATTGTGCAGCTGTTTGGATGCAAGGGAAAGCCCGGAAGAGTGGCCCAGAAGCGTGGGAAAGCAAGTAAACTTTAAATTTTTAAAAAAGAAAAAATATTCCATTTTAGGAAATTTTGAGCAGAATTCTGTCACAGTCTTCACAAATGCTTGTGACCTGTGACCACAGCCATATCTCTTCACTTCACGCAGATTTGTGACGCGTGACTGAAGAGATGGTCGTAACGGGACAGTACTTGCCAGTGACCGGAAATCACCGCGCCACATAACTGTAAACACCCACATGTCAGGACATGTGCCGTCGGCGTTCTGTTCCTCCGAGTCATCGATTGTATTCTCCATCATCGTTCTCCCCTCTCTTGCACCATTCCATCTCCATCTGAACTCATAACCTGAACAAGCCATTCAGGCCATCTTCACATGTCATCGACTGGACAGTAACATCCTCCACCTCCACTATCCAAACCATCATCGATGCCTTGGCCGACTACACCAAACTCACTGGAATAGACCTCACCAACGATCCCTTTGTTGCCACCATCGAACGTTTAAATTCACCTGAAGCTGTCCTAGAGCTGCTTCAAGAACGACAGAGGGTTTTCAAGGAATATCGCGAAGGAAACCGGAGATTGATCAGCTGCCTCCGCCCAGTAGTAAATGTTATTCAAGCATTTTCAGGCATACTAGGCGACGCGTCAGCCTGGTGAGCCACACATTCCATCCGTGTAGCTCTTTTAATGACTTTGTCAGGTCCCGTTTCCCCCAGCAAACGCCTTGTTCGCCGGGATCGATACTCTCCTTGCTGTACGTCCTCGAATACCTTTTTCAACCGACTGCCTTGTGACGAATGAGTATGCCAGGCCGCTATGGTGTCACATCGAGTTATGATGCCCTTCTCGATCTGTTCGAGTGTTTGGGGAACTTCCTTAAGCGTCTAGAGATTTATACAACGATTCCGCCCAGTCCGATATTGACGGAGGTAATCGTCAAAATTATGGTGGAGGTACTTTCGGTGCTTGCTCTGGCGTCGAAACAAATTAAACAGGGACGGTTCAGTAAGTGCCCTGTTGCGTATATATATATATCTTGTCCATGACTCAAATATACCTCAGAGAAATTCACAAAAAAAATTGTTAGGGGAGAGCGAAATCGAGGCCGTTCTCCAAAGATTGGATCGATGACCCAGGATGAGGCTCGGATAGCCGTTGCACAAACATTGGGTTGTGGTTCATAGTCTTGTGGGTAATGTGAAGACGGTTTTGGAAGGTACGCGATCCTCCATGATTGTCCACAGATATCATTCTGAAAATCTGAACACTTTCCGGTAGATGGCAAGTCGTCATCGGATAATATACGACAGGATTTGAGTACGTTCCTCGCGTGAAACCAGTATCATTGGGCAGCCGTGCTGACTTGCGGTGATAGTTGCTCTTCACAATACGTTAAACGAAATAAATAAGACGAAACGTTTGTCGTTCTCCCGCTACGTTTGTTTCCGAGATCGACGTTATCTTATAGGTGAACAGCTACGATGGGACGTTCAACACTGGCTCTCTCCCCCGGACCCGTCGATGAATCAAACTTTGTTCGGAAAGCACGACATAAAGGAACTGCGGCGTGGTTCTTCGAGAGCAGCGTATTAACTGAATGGAACGCGAGGGGATCTTTCTTGTGGATTCACGGAAAACGTATGGTTTTCCCCACCATTGATGGGTTCTTGAACTAATAAAATTGTTGATCTTAAAGCGGGGGCGGGGAAAAGTACCCTTTTGTATGTCATCGTTCTATGAGTTTGTTCAACGTTTTTATAACGTCTATTAGATCCGCGATCATTCAAGACATCGAGCGCATGCACACAGCCGGACTGGCCACAATGGCGTACTATTACTTTGATTTTCGGGATGTCAAGAAACAAGACTGCTATGGCCTGCTGTCCTCCATCATTTCGCAGCTTTCTGCCGAATCAGATTCTTGCTACAACATCCTGTCCCGGTTATATTCAGATAATAGTCGCGGGATCCGAAAACCCGATATTGATGCGCTCAAAGGCTGTATGGCGGAGATGCTGCGTCTTCCAGGGCAAGGCCCAATTTATATCATCGTCGACGCTCTCGACGAATGTCCGAATTTCCCAGGGAGGCCGTCCGCGCGCGATGAGGTCCTGGAGCTGATTGAAGAACTTGTTGATTTGAAACTTCCGAATCTACATTTATGTGCAGCAAGTCGGCCGGAGATGGATATCCGAATAGTTCTCGAGCCGTTGACAACTCTGAAGATTTCGCTTCATGACGAAGGGGGACAAAAGGAGGACATAATCAAGTACATCGAGTCTGTTGTCCATTCGGACAGGAGGATGCGGAAATGGAGAGAGGAGGATCAGAATCTGGTTATTGATACGCTCTCCAAAAATGCGGACGGCATGTAAGCAGTCCCGTGTCTCATCTCTCGCCGTAGACCTCACAATTGACCCTCACTTGGTCTTGCAGGTTCCGCTGGGTGGTCTGCCAGGTTGACAGACTGTGTCGTACTTTTGCTGCGAGTATTCGGAGTGTGCTGCAGGACCTGCCAGAGAGTTTGGATAAAACATACGAGCAAACGCTATTGGGGATCGACAAGGAGAAACGAGAATATGCCCAACGACTTCTCCGATGTCTCACGGTGTCCATTCGCCCACTTCGCGTTGAGGAACTCGCAGAGATCTTTGCAGTCCAGTTTGGCGCGTCAGCGACCCCAATATTCAACGCAGATTGGCGTCCGGAAAACGCAGAAGAAGCGGTGATGTCCGCGTGTTCTAGTCTCATCGCCGTCGTCGACAGGGAAGGCCACCAAATCGTTCAATTCTCGCATTTCTCCGTCAAGGAATTCTTGACCTCGGACCGACTCGCGATGGCTGAAGAACGTCTTTCCTACTACCACATACTCGCTGAACCGGCACATAACACCCTTGCACACGCCAGCCTCAGCGTCCTCCTCAAACTCGATGACAAAATCAATAGTGATACCATTAGTCACTTCCCGCTCGCGCGGTATGCCGCCCGACACTGGGTCGACCATGCCCAGTTTAGGAACGTATCATCACACATTCATGGGGTGATGGAACGTCTGTTTGATCCCGCAGAGCCACAATTTTCGGCGTGGGTCTGGCTACACAACGTAGACCGATCTTGGATAGAGCCCATGTCCACGACACATCCAACACCGCCTGAGGCCGGGCCACTTTATTATGCCTCCCTATGCGGTTTCCGTAGTCTTGTGGAGCAGCTGGTCGCCGACCATTCACCGGACATCAATAGCAGGGGTGGACACCACAGGACTCCGCTACATGCGGCCTCGGCCAATGGACATTTAGAAGTTGCATCGCTGCTTCTTAAAAGTGGTGCAGATCCTAACTCTCGTGACGATCTGGGAAGGGCTCCGCTTCACCGAATATCACAAGGTGGACACCTTGTCATGGTGGAATCATCACTCGAGATTGCGCGGCTCCTTATAAAATCTGGAGCGGACGTAAACGTCACGGACGATGAAGGCTGTACTCCGATACACGCGGCAGCACGATCTGGGTATCGTGAAATTGTGGAACAGTTACTCAAATTTGGCGCAAATCTCGATGTTCGAAGTAAGAAACAACGAACCCCGTTGCACGTGGCCTGTGAAAATGGGAAGCTTGACGTCTCACGCTTTCTTATCGATCATGGCTCAGACATCAATTCCCTGGACGACGAGGGCGCCATTCCATTACACCTTGCGGCACGATATGGACATGTTGCCGTCGGAAGGTTGTTGATAGATTGCGGCACCGATGTGAATGCACAGGACGAAGATCGCTGGGCTGCTCTGAATCTCGCGTCCTGTTGTGGGCACCTCGACACGGCAAAGTTGCTGATCGATCGCGGTGCAATCGTTGACAGCCGGAACGACAAGCAGGAGACACCCCTGGACCTGGCATCGTGGTATGGGCACCTCGATGTGGTGCGCTTCTTGATCGACAGCGGTGCAGACGTATCTTCCCGGAATATCAATGCCCATACTCCATTCCACGGAGCATCGTATCGTGGGCATCTCCGCATCACCAAGTTCTTACTAGAGTGTGGCATCGATGTCGACATACGAACTGGAAGCGGACAGACGTCATTATACCTGGCATCTAGTAGCGGGAAACTCGTCGTCGTAGGCTTTCTCATCGAGCAGGGCGCAAATATCCATAATACAGACAACGATGGTTCGAATCCGCTTCATATCGCATCGCAAGAGGGGCACCTCGAAGTCGTGCGAATGTTAATCAACTCTGGAGTTGATGTCGATATTCGGGACGGGACGCAAAGGACCCCTTTGGCGTTGGCATCTCGCGAGGGGAATCTCGAAGTTGGGCGCTTCCTCATCTCGCGAGGGGCCGACGTGAATGCGCGGGACGACGAGACCTTGGTTCCATTGCACTTCGCCGCCCAACATGGACGCCTTGACATGACACGGCTGTTGTTAGACTATGGAGTTGACCCGAACATTCAGCGCAATGACCTCTGGAGCCCCTTGCATCTAGTATCGGCCAATGGACATCTCAACATTGCCGAGTTGTTGGTCCAGCGTGGCGCAAATGTCGACTTATCTAATGGCACGCAAGAAACTCCTCTTTATCAAGCAGTAACAAATGGCAAAGTTGCGATCGCCCATCGCCTAATCGATCACGGAGCAAATCTGCAAACTACGGACAGCAATGGCTGGACTCTGTTGCACGCCGCGTCGCAACGTGGGCACCTCGAAGTCGTAAAACTGTTGCTTCGGCGAGGTGCCGATGTCGATGTGCTTGACAAGGCAAATAACACTGCAGCCAAATTGGCGTCAGAGAATGGCCAAGCCAGCGTTGCAAAGTTTATCGCCGAGTACAAATCAGATGCAAATATTCGAAACAAGATACGATCGACCACAATGGACACAGCTCAATACGGCGCCGGTGAAGACGGGGAGGATGGAGCTAAGGCTTCGCTGCACGAGGCCGCGGAAGAGGGGAAAATTGACATTGTGACGTCGTTGCTTGAACTGGGAGTAGATGTCAACGTCCGCAATGCAAGTAAGCAGACTCCGTTACACAGAGCCGCGGCCAAGGGGAACGTCGATGTCGTGCGCATGCTCATCGAGCGGGGCGCGGAGGTGGTTTCACGTGACAAGCGCGGGTGGACCTCACTGCACTCATCATCACGATTTGGACACCTCGAGGTCTCGCGGGTTCTTCTCGATCACGGCGCAAACGTGAACGCAAGGAAGCGGGACTATTGGACTCCGATGCACCTCTCAGCACGCAATGGATACCTCGAGATCGTGAAACTGTTACTTGAACGTGGCGCGGACGTACATGCAATAAATAGTGAGGGTCAAACACCATACCAAGTATCGCTGGTATCTGGATATGGAGAGATTGCGGATTTACTCCAAGAACATGGTGCGGGTAGATCAAGGTTCGACTGAATTCCTTTTATGATTCAAATTCGAGGGCTGACTTGCACTTCAATTTAGCCCGTAAGACGGCACGACTGAAGAAGGGAGCCCCTTATACTTTCCGTCTGTAACACATGATTCTATTTTAGTTCGATCGTGACCATCCGAAACATTTGCGTTGACTCGGAGTAAGAGTACGAAATTTGTGGTAGAGTACGACAAACTCGTTGAAAATGTTTGTGTGGTCCCTAATAAAAACTTCTTTTTTGCCCTATTGATTATCATACACGCCCCGTCTGTATTCCTGGGCTCTGAACTTCTCCTCTCCAACTGGGAAAGTGTAAAGTAAACCTGGGAACTTCGTTTTCAACGTCACCTGCTGTCTCGTCATTTCCTTCGGCGCTCCGACGTGCTCCTGTCCCTCTGTCCGATCTCCGTCTCCAGGACATCCGCTATTCTTCGGGACGTTGACCATTTTCAGTTGACCAGCCAGGCGGCCAGAGGGAGTTCATCGACTCAAAGTGGGTGAACAGCAATGGTGAGTGAGGTAATCGGAACTGTACTAATCTATAAGCGAATTCCTGCTTCTCTTTCTCGATTCATTGGTAAATTTCGCCATCTTCCCTTTCGAAAGCGTACAATCATGGTTAAGGAATAGTGACATAGAAATCCAGCTGACAAGAAGCCGATCAGTAGTACGGGTAATACTGTAGATCCAGAGGGAACTCCCTATCTTCCAATCGTAGACAACGAGAGACATCCTTGGCGAGCATTGGTGACGTAGAGGGCCTTCAATTTTCTAAGCGACGACAAAATTAAAAGTTTGCGCTATTCAGTACAGTTGAACCCACTGTGCTCTTCAGATGTACCTGGACGCCAAGAATGAGATCCTCCATCGCAGAGAACGTTTGAGAGAGTGGAATTAAAATTTGTGCAGATCCAACAGGGGAGACGTACGCGAAAATCACACATCCTGACTTCAAAACCCTCGCCGGACCGGAATAGAAAGCCAGATTATCGTCCTCCTCAGCGAATCCGATAAGAGCGTTAAGGAACCTGAAGCTTTCCGTTGTGTTCGTCACCAATATCGTAGATGTAAATGATCACAAGCGGAAGGGGTGGTAGATGAGCTAGCATGTCTGCAACAGGCGTACCATTTGTACAGACAAGGCAAAGACCAGTTCGGATGCTGAACTAGTTAATGAGGCTTCGCCACCTCTGGCAAACCTGCCCTAGTTTACACCACTAGCGACTGCGGGTCCATCACCCACGCCCTATAATATGCACATGAACAGACTCGTCCGTCTTCCCCCGAATGGCCGATAGAGATGTTGAGAAGCGAATCGTCATCGAGGATGGATGTGGCGATCGAAAAATCGACGAAAATAGAGGTTGGTTGGGGTGGTGCTGGTTGTGGGAACGGTTTGACCTGGGAGGGCTGAATTGTCCACCCTCAGGCTGCGTTCAGGTTCACTACAGTAGTAGAGCGTCAGCGTGACCGCATCGTGATGATCATTATTTCAGCAAATGAGGTCTGATTGGCCGCTCACGAAATTGGGCGCAGAAGAGGTCCGGGGTGGGCCAACAGTCCAAGTCTATTATGAGCGCTGTGCTTCAAGTTGACATCAAAATGTTTCTTGAGTTCAGCGCTGAGAGATGATGGGATGGAAAACTGGCGTTGAAAACGGTGTTTTATGAGGGACGGCATCGAATCGTTTAGCGCTGCTGAGCGCTAGCCGGGAGTAACCTTCAAGCTGAGGTTGAAATGCACCGCCGCGCATTGCCTCGGGCTTAGTACGGTACGCTCTTGAAGCTGGAACTACAGACACTACTACCAGAGCATAAACTTCATTCTACATCCTCAGAATCTATAACAAGTGCACATACGAACTACACAGCGGCTACATACTCGGTCCGCCCTTCCCGCCGCTGCCACCACCGCACCCGATAGATAGTCCACCGCCGCACATACCACCATTACTACTACCACCAGCCATCACCGGTGCCACTGACGGTCGAGGCGGCAGTGGATGTGGTCCCGGGCGGTACTGCGAAGCCTGCTAAGGTTGCTGGTGGCCACCCCGGATAGCGGTCTCAGCCGCGCGGCGGCGCGCGCAGTGCGGCAAGGCGATCGACCTTCTGGGATGGCCGCGATGCGAGCGTTGTGAACATCTACTCCAACGCAGCTCGGCTTTTAGAGGTGGGCGTCGAAGCGGGGTTGGGCGATGCGAATGTGGGCGCGTGTGGTAGAAGGTGAAGGAACGGGTACAGTTGAACTCAGGCAGGTTGTGGAGAGTGATGGAAATGATGGCTGTTGTTTACCGGGCGGGATACAGTATTGATTGATACCCGTTGATCACGTTCAGGTTGTGCTGGGGAGGACTGAGACGTTGATAAACAGTCTATTAACGCTCCGTGAGCACTATCATAAATGCATATCATCTCGAACCACATGAAAACGCATACCGCCTGTCCTTTGTCGTTAGCTGGTGATGCAAGTCCGCCAAGGTATGTGCATGGTGCTGGGGCTCGGGTAGCACCTGAGCGCCTGAGCCTCAGGCTCTGGGTACGGGTGGGGCAGATGTACAGGAGACCGTGTCGCTGTTGAAGAAGACAGATAATGGTAAGTAGATTAAGCTCCTTGCCATTCTCCATTTCCCTGTGGTCGTGATGTGGTACTACAGTAGTCTCGATTGCAGTAGAGGTTAGACATTAAGATCGATATTCGTACTGTAAGGCCATCAGCAAATTGGTCGAAAATTTTGGGGGATTTTGCGGTATTTTCCGGGCCGGCCGAAACCCTTATAAGTTACCCCGGAATTGAGCGGCCGCAGATAATGCCTTATAAGGCAGCTCCGGAAACGGCGGCCCGCATTCTGACTATGTCTTGTATGATTGGCGCGCGCAAATTGTGGGGTTTACAGAACCTTCTGACAGTTATAAGGCATTATAACTATTTACGAGACAATACACTGGACCGTGGCTTCTGCTAGTGTTGCGGCGGCTGTGGTCTCCTAGCAGCCTCAGCAACGACTCGTTCGACAGAAACCAACAACACAATGCCACCTCGAGTCGTTCTCCCTATGCACCCGACCATTCGTTGCCCTTCTGCCACCAGCGCGATGCCTCGGTGGCTCTGTCCGGTGAAAGTCTTGGCAGAGATGAGGGGAACCCTATAGCCAGTGGATGCGAGCAAGATAGGGGAAAGCAAAGCAAAAGCAAAAGGCGAAAGGCGACGCATGACCATGTCATCACAAGGCACGTGACACCAAAAGGTGCACTTGTGCGCAAAGTTGTGCGCGCGGCGGCGGCAATCGAAGTCGAAGTTGTGTTTTTACAGGCTACGTGCATATATTTGAATATTTCCATCACACAAGCCAATTATCGAGTCATCGACTGCAACAAAAGAAGGGTACACTATTACTAGATTTGGCAGTCGGTGTAGGCACGCATCACCGGGCATCATGCATCATTGGGCATCGTTTTCCATCAATAGGTTACACATTCCATCGACTGAGACCAACCAGGATCAACCAACTTTTGACTGGGCCTGAGTCCCTGACACCCTCTCTGACCACTTTATTTGGGTTGCGATGCTAGTCTGAAAGAGTGCACATACTGTACCTCTCTGATGATTTCCGCATGGTAATCCAACGGGGGTTAAATAAAACAGATTTCCGGTTTATCATCATCCCTTTTTTTCAAGTGGGCACGCGAGTGTGATTTCTAATCGCGATCTGCGCAGAAATCAAGGAAACCTTCTCACGTTTTGATCAAGGTTCACCGGTTCACCTTCTTCCCACGTACAGTGACCATCGATCGCCAATCTTGAGAAACCCATGACAGATGTGATGGAGAATCACCTCAGAGCCGCCATGCGCTCGGTGGGACAGAATCCCACCGAGGCAGAGTTAGTAGTACAGGACATGATTGCATGATCAACGAGGTCGATGCGGATGGCAATGGGACGATCGACTTTTCCGAGTTTCTTACGCTGATGGCGCGAAAGACGCGCCATATAGACTCAGAGGAGGAAATGAAGGAGGCGTTCAACGGTTTCGACAAGGATGGCAATGGCTTCGTTTCCGTCGCAGAGTTGCGACTCGTCATGACTAGTATCGGTAGGGCTTTCATCTCCTGTTCTCTCAGGCTAATGGATGTATGTATCGCATTTTTTATTGATGGATGATTTTGCGTATAGGTGAGAGGCTTACGGGCGAGGAAGTCGAAGAGATGTTACGGGAAGCAGACATCGACGGAGATGGCCAGGTCAATTATTACGATGTGTATCCACCTTCTCTAATCCACACATCCTAAACGCTGTTTCCGTCCTTTCTGCAATGTAGAGTTCATCAAGGTGCGCACAATTGACGCCTTTCCTGCTCGTACTTTGTTATCTGACCCGTTATCGATGTAGATCATACTTTAACAGTGATCGCCCCCAAGTGCGAGGAAAGTAGTTGATACATGTTTTGTATCTCGATAATGTACAGTATGGAACCTATGCTCGTGTCGTTTCGTTGACGGCTCCATGTCTTTTAAAAAAGAATAGATTGCGATGGATCTACCCCTCATATACTATTCCTGAGACGAACTTTAATGTACTCAGGCCGGAACTACAGTAGCTCAAACCTTACGCTACCTTACGGTCGATATGTCACCAACATCATACGAATCGTCTCTAGAGCATAGAAACTTCATTCACATCCTCGGCATCTATAACAGGTGCACATATGAACTACACAGAGGCTACATACTCGGTCCAGCCTTCCCGCCGGGACCATTACCGTCACTGGGACCCGATGGTCCAGGCCCAGCCATCACCGGTGCCACTGACGGTCGAGGCGGCAGCGGATGTGGTCCCGGGCGGGACTGCGGAGCCTGCTGCGGTTGCTGCTGGCCACCCTGGATAGCGGCCTTAGCCGCGCGCAATGCGGAAAGGCGATCGACCTTCTGAGATGGTCGCGATGCGAGCGTTGTGAGCATGGACTCCAACGCAGCCAGACTTTTTGAGGCGGGTGTCGAACCAGGGTTGGGCGATGGGGATGTGGGTGCGTGTGTAGAAGATGAAAAAGGTACAGCCTTCGGGCGGGGTGTGGAAGGTGATGAGGATGATGGTTGTTGTTTACCGAGTGGGATATTGATCGACACCCGTTGAGGTTTCGCTGGGGAGGACTGAGACACTGATGAATAATCTATCAACGTTCCGTGAGCACTATAATACATATCATCTCGGACCACATGAAAAGGCATACCGCCTGTCCTTTGTCGTTTAGCTGGTGGGTCCATGTCCATCACAACAGGCGCGTCGTCGGCAGTGACGCTACTCGGCCCTAAAGCACCTTCGCCCAATCTCTCCAGACGGTCCAAAAAGACGGCATAGTGACCCATGTGTTCCGACTTCCACATCAGATCCTTCGTCTCTTTGCGTGCCGCCATGCGAAGCGCGTGTAACGCATCCGCTAGCCGTGACGCCGACAGCTTCTCCTGGAACTCGAAAACGAGAAGTACCATCATTACCAGATCAATCGGCGCTATTGTTGTAGGTCCGCGGGTCACCTTGAGACAGTTCGGATACGTTACAAGGGTATCGACAAGCAGTTTGTACGTGTGTTGTATCTTCTTCTTCCATGCCGGGTCTAGCGGCGCGGTGTCCTTGAGCCACGTGGCCTGTTGAGAATAGGTGGTAGAACTACGTTTGAGGATCGGCCGAGGGTCAAGTAGGGTTTGCAACGACTGTGCAATCCAACGGAATCCGGCATCGCGTCGGTCATTAAAACCGAGATTGCGGAGGGACATGGCAAAATCCGAGACTAGCTCGTGTACGAGCGTCTGCCGTGGCGTAGGGGCTTCTGCCTTCATTTTTCAGCGTTGTTTAGAGCCATGCCTAGTTGTACACGCTGTGAATAGGGTATGTAAATTTGCAAAGAGAGAATCGGACACATTTAAGCGTACCCGAAATATCTCGCGTTCGTCGTCCCCCGTTATCTCCATGTACTCGATACAGACAATCTGCTTGTTAGCAAACATCCGCTTGTACTTTGGTGGTAGTTGTTTTCCAGGTTTTCCGGCTTTCTGTTTGTACCAATACTTCCTCTTACTCTCGCTACCACAGATCAGGCCCAGGGTGAAGGACGTAGAATCATACTAACTTACTTGTCTTTATCTACTCAGGCCATAGAATGAATAAGTAGAGCGAATGGACTAGTATCCTGGATTGAAGACATACGGTAAATCTGTCGGGGAGGCTACCGTTGACAAGCGTACGAAGGACGAGAGAAGAGAGACCCACCAAGCCATCCATAAATCTGGAGATTGACCATTTTGCGTAAGTTAAGGAGGTAGTGCCAATAACTGAATAACTTTACTTCTGAATTGAGGTCAAACGTTGCTTGCCGTCGATGCAAACGCGCCGTTCTGTGCCGTCGGGTGACTGGGATACCGCTGGGCACATGCATGAGCACTGAACACGACCGAGGAGTAGGAGAGGTTACCGAAGATGATAGGTGGAATGTAGAAATTTCGAAAAACGGAGTCGATAAGGCCAATTTGCTTTATTTCCGACCATACAACATCTGTCACGCGATGGAGAGGAGTTTAACGAGGAAGAGGCGAGTAGGGAAGCTTCACG
This sequence comes from Russula aff. rugulosa BPL654, assembly GCA_022496225.1. Taxonomy (NCBI): domain Eukaryota; kingdom Fungi; phylum Basidiomycota; class Agaricomycetes; order Russulales; family Russulaceae; genus Russula; species Russula aff. rugulosa BPL654. Next base: position 92,931 of record WTXE01000099.1, on the reverse strand, counting down.
TACCGCGTTGATAGTAAGGATCCAAGTCGATTACGCCCTCAATTATCTGGTCTAAGCCAGGATGTTAGGATGGTTCAGAGCGTCGGCGGTTGGACGTACCGTATAATGCCTGTGCTGTGTATGTTGTTGAGCGTGGCGGTCTAAGGACGTTCTTGAAGGAAAAGTCGTCATTGTCTGTTTTCGCGCCTGTGGACTTTTTCTTCTTTGCGATGGGGGTATCGTCTTCCGAGCCTGAAGAATAGTCTGAAGCGGAGGCCATTACAGTACGTGAGTCGTTCGAGGTTTGCTGCGCTCACGAGCTGGTAGGCGTGATCGTGACGTCACAAGACTTAATCAACATCCACGCTTGTGACAGGCGTGACAGGATGCACTCAAGGAAAGCATCGAGTCGAGCTCAACCTCAAGCGAGCAGACTCAGAAGCGCTGCCAATGCCACTTCATCCGTATCGACGACAACAAAACGCGACTCGCTTGCTGCAGAGCTTGAGCGTGGTCTGTCCCTTTCATGCTGTCTTTTAATTGTATCCCTGAGCCACCACAGACCCACAACTCTCCACTGCAAAGAGACAACAGCGTACACATGCGCTAAATACAACCCTCTCTCAGGCGGCCGTTGAACGTAAGCTCGCTGCTGCAGAGACAACGCGCATACAGCTTGAGACGCGTTTGCGCGAGCGAGACTCGGAAATAGAGCGTCTCGATGCTGACCGACGGTGGCTTGCCGAGCGTGAGCAAGAGGAGAGAGAGGAGAAGGAGCGTATTTCGAAGGAGCGCGAGGAAGAAAAAGTGAGTGACAGAACTATCACCTTCCAATTTCACCGTGCACATTCCAGGACAATCTTCCGTCTAGATAAAACTAGAACAGGATATCCGTTCCCTGCGCTCCGCATTGAGCACACTCCAAGAGGACCATGCCGATCTCCAAGACAAATATGATTCACTCTCACACACCACAACGCAAAAGCTGGCCGCACAAGCTGCAGAACTCTCGGCCCGCGAGCGCCAAGTCGAGTCCCTCTCCACAGAGGTGCATTCGGCACAAGAAGCAGCCGCAACCCACAGCGCCGAGGTTTTGCGTCTGCAATCTACCCTCGACGCTCAGGCAACCACGCAGACTGACTTCGCGCGACATGAAGCGGAAGAGGCAAGTTGGTCCGTGTTGCGCACCGAACTCACGCGCCAAGCAGAACACTCGCGGCAACTTGAGGCAGCCCACTCTCGCGCAATGACAGAGTTGAACACTTTGCGCGAACGCCACACGGCCATGGAGGTACTCCGCGAGGAGAAACGCGCACTCGAACGACGCGCTGCGGCAGCGGATGAATTGCGCGAGACCGTCGTGCGCCTCGAAGCGGAGGTGGAGGCTGCGCGCGCTGAGCGCGAAGCATGGTGCGTCTCACGCCTTCCGCAAACCTCGATTTCTAATTTTTTTTTAGGGCCAGGAAGGCGGTACCGGATACTCCCGCTGCTACCCCCGTCTCCATCACGCAGAGCCTGTCGGTGCTTCGACTCGAACACGCGCACCTCCTCGAAGAACATGGCGCAGACCGCGCCGCGCTGCGTCGGTGCGAAGCTGAGCTCGCTGATGCCCAGACACGCGAGGTAGATGCCCGCGCGACAGTCGACACGCTCCTCCATGCTGCGCGTGCCGCGGAGGACCGCGCGACGAGGGCTGAGCGCGCTGCTGCGCTTTCTGAGCGGGAAGTCGGATTTCTGCAGGCACTCAACGTACGCTCATCCCACTGTTGTCTCTCCCTTATTATTGCATTCATATTTCTTGCCGCGAATAGGCGAGCTACGCAAGCGAAGAAGCTGCTCAAGACCCAGGTCACATAGACCAGGCCAATGAACAACATATCAAGAACCTCGAGGCGTTGGTGAACGAGTGCAAGGCGCATATACGCGCGCTCGAGACGGAAATCCAAGAACTAGCCAAGCGGCCTGTACTTGACCAGGGCTCGGGTCTCCAAGCTTTACGTGACGAACTATCCAATGAGAAGAACGCGCTACAAGAAGCGCGTCGAGGTATGTCACCAAACCGTTTATTTCCCTTGTCTCGACTCCCGATGACGTAAATTTAAGCGCTGGATGAGAAAGAAGAAACTATGGAAAAGGACAGAGAAAAGATAGAGGAGCTGGAGCAGACGCTATTCGAGCTCCGTGGCGAGATCGGCGCAGGACGACACGTCCCACCTGGCGTGCGGGTGCTTTCTCTGAGCATGAACCCAGCTCAGGAATGGGCAGACCTTCGCCAAGCCGCACTCGACAGACTCAAAGAAGAAAACGCGGCTCTACTCCAACGCCTCTCCACCCTCTCATCATCTTCCTCCACCTCCAATCCCAATCCCGATGCCGATCCCACCAACACAAGCACAACAACAAAGGAGGAGGAACTAGTGCCACGGGCAAGCTGGTTAGCCGTCTGCGAGCAAAAAGCGCAACTGGAAGAAGAACTCCGCCAAAAGGAGAAGAGGATGTTGAGGCTGCGGCAAGTCTTCACTGCCAAAACTGCCGAGTTTCGCGAGGCGCTCTCGGCGATATTGGGCGTCAAACTCGCGTTTTACGATAATGGACAGGTGCGCGTTACGTCGCAGTATGATCTCGGCGCCGCTTTTGTCTTTCAGCCTGCGAAAGCTTCTTCTGGAGATGGGGCGGGGACGGGGGCAAGGATGCAGCTTGTTGCGCAAGGTGAGGGTGGACCGCAGGAACTTCCACAGTTGATGCGGAATTGGGTGGAGATTGAGCAGAGTATACCTTGTTTCTTGGCTAGCGTTACTCTCGAGTGTTACGACAAGTGGAAGCGGGAGCGTGAGTAGACGGGGGCCAGGGGCTTCATGTGTGTATCTATCTATCTTGTCACTACTGTCATGCCAGTAATTACCGTCACCCAATCATTCATGCTTAACTTTATATATGTGACAGATAGCATTTAAGTATGGTAATTTGATATCAATGATGTCTAGTCGCTGAGTGTCAGTCGGACACCAGGCATGGTATGGTAAATCTACGTCGCCCGTAACGTCCACCCATCCCCGCGGGTGGCGACGCCACTGTAATTAGTCGACACGCGCACGCTTAGTCCCATTCGCCTTGCCGTTCTCATGTTTACCGTTTTCAACGGCGTGTGCGGCAGAGGCAAAGTAGTCCAACTTGGCCGTAGGATCCGCACGAATCGTTTTCGCGCCCTCCTTCCAATTCGCCGGACAGACTTCCCCATGTTCATCCTAATTCCATTACCGTTAAGTACCCCATGAAGAAAATTACTACAGTAGAACCAAAAAAAAAAAAAAAACTCACAGTGAACTGGAACGCCTGTACGAGACGCAGCGCCTCGTCCACCGAACGTCCAACCGGCAAATCGTTCATGGTGATCTGCCTCAGAACGCCCTTGGGATCAATCAAATAACTAGCGCGGAGCGCTATGCCTTTGTCCTCGATTAAACATCCGTAGTCGCGCGCGACTTGCATGTTCCGGTCTGCGAGGAGCGGGATGCGGAGATTGGGTCCGAGTCCGCCCGCTGTGCGGGGTTGTTCTGCCCAGCGTGGTGCGAGTATTCAGAGTCTGTAGAGATGGCTGTTTCGTTCCGTCCGCCCCGAGTAAGTTTACGCGTCAGTTCACAGTTGTCAATCGCGGGGCGCTGGGCGCGTGATATATATATATATGTGTGTGTGCGTGTGTATGGCACGAACTGCACGTACCGAGCACGGTGGTATTGAGACGCGCAAAGTCTGGAAGCGCGTCGTTGAATGCTAAGATCTCGGTTGGGCATACAAATGTAAAGTCACTACGAGGTGTGGTGTGAGTTTAAATACGGACTGTTGTGGGCAAGGGCGGCAAGGGACTCACAGGGGGTAGAACATCAGAATCACCCTGTAAATTTCGTTTCGACGCGTCAGATACGGCGGACCATAGAGTAATTATATACAGCACTGTACCATTGTCCGGTGTAATCCGACAGCGAGACCTGTTTGAACCCACCGTCGACGAGAGCAGTGACGGAAAAAGCAGGTGCGGGGCTCTGAATGACAGGAGACATCCTTTGGGCAGAAAGAAAGGTGACGCGTGAAAGGTAGTGGCACGGCTCATTTTCATTTTTATATTAGCGGTGTTAGCGGAGAACCAGCAGGATGGCGGCGACGGGACTTGACTTGCATCGCGATGGAGACGCGTCTCTTTGCTTTGGCATTATTTACACGCACTTGCTAAGTTAGCTGTTCTACCGTCCTTTATGGTTGTGGGTTATGTATGTGCAGTAAGTACACTGGCGCTGGTTTTAGTGGGAGAAGCGTATAAAAGTCAACTATTTTATGATGCAAAGATGACCCCAGTAAAGAACGTGGGTGTAGCAGATAAAAGATGAATATCCGAAAGAGAGAAGAAAAAAGAAAGAAAGAATTTCTCTGCACTTGCTCACATCACGTTCTAAATCGTCCTTTCGCAAGGCATATAAAATAATTGGGGGCTGGGGGTTATTGGAAAAACACCCTAAATAGAAAATAAATAAAAAAGCAATGGAGGTGAATGACTTTAAAAAAGGGAGGGGGCGGTCCCGCCGACTTTTTTCTTCTTTTATGGTGGTTTCATTTTGGTGTGTTCAATCGACGCGTAGTACCCATTCACCTTGCTCGAGCTCCCAACGGGAGCCAGAAGGGAACGCGATGCATCGTAAAGCTGATCCTAACGATCGTGATCGCGTCCAAAGCGCCAGTCGTGAGGGTCCTTCCTCCGTCTCGGCAACAGTCTTAGCGGTCCGCTCAGCGCGTAACCGAAGTGTGTGGAGCGCGCACACGTTGGGCAACAGTGTGGCCACCTGCTTGTACAGCACCTGCAATGCAACCTAAAGAATAATAAAAACATGTCAACGATCAAACGCTACAGAGGGTAGACGGGAGAGAGGAAACGTACCTCATCAGACGTGCCTTCAAGTTGCAGTTCGAGCACTTCTAAGCCTTCACCCGTCTTGGCCAATGCACCCAGTAGCCGTCCTCTAGTCCTCCTATCCACATCCGCCGCCAAAACCAATTTGAGCACCTTCACCTGACCGCCCCCAGCCCCGAACAAAGCCCCAAAGATGGCCGCAGGCCGCAACCCGTCATAAAGCGTGCTCGTCACACGCAGTGTCACCTGCCTCACGTCGAAAGTCGCCCGTGCGCCAAAGACACGGCGAGACCGGGACTAGCGTCGAGCGAGATGAGATTGGGTATCGCTGCTGAGTGCACTTCGCCTGGTCCTGGAGGCACGCCGATAAAGTTGGGAAGTGAGAGATGTTGGATCGTGGGGTTGGAGACGAGGAATTCATCAAAGAAGGAAAAGGGGAGCGTATCCGCCAACAGGGTAAGATGTGTGAGCCCCCTCGTTACCCCTACCGCCGCCGATGTCGATGACGACATCGCCGTTATGGCATCGAGGAGATCCGTATCGTACGTGGGTAACGTAAGGTTCTTCAAAGCGCGCATTGAGCGCAAAGCAAGCGCCAAAGCGAGCTGGAAAGATGCGCCGTGCGCGGGTGGATAAGCGGGTATGACGAGGGTCGTGACGAGCGCGGCAGATGGGGCGCCGTGGCAAGTCGGACCATACATGCGTCTGTGTCGTCGTCATCTGAGCTGGAGAGCACGAGGGTGCGGTAGAGCGCGAGTTGTGCGGCATTGCGGAAGCGCCGGGAGACGAGGGATAAGGCGGGCAGGTCGGTGCGGGGGACGTGTGGGAAGAGGAGTGATAGTGGTATTGGTGGGTTTTGGCGCGCTCGGAGTCGGGCGTGGCGGGGTGTGCAGGGTGTGCGGGGTGTGTGAGGGACAGAGGAAGGGGTGTGTCGTGTCAGAGGTAGGAGGAAAATATCTTTTGGCGGCGGTGCTGGTGGTTCTGAATCTGAATCCGACTCTGTATATGCAGCTGGCCTTGGCCCTGGTGGCGGTGCTAGTGCTGGTGTGGGTGTGTGGGTGTGGGTGCTGGAGAGGCATCGCTGACGGTGCTCAGGCGTGCGGGCGAACTGATCGTGCGCGTACGTCGCGCTGTCGGGTGCTGGCAAAAAGACGGAGGAGGGACGGATATCAATACCGATTCCGGACTAGCTGCAATCGTCGGTGATCGAGGAAACACTGGACTCCGCGGAGAGGGAGGAAGAGGAGCGGTTGGAGGCGGCGTTGGGGGAAGGGGATAGTCACGTTCCAGGGCGGCAATTTCAAGGTCAGAAATGCTACTAGCGCGCCGCCCTAGACCGCTTGGGGGCCGGATATCAGGCGAAGGCGGCGACGGGGACCTGCTAGGCGAGCGGGGCCACGGGATAGAGGAGATGTGCTCGACGGCGGTATGTCGATTTTTCCGTCCACTCCTTGAGGTGTGGTGTGTGGCCGAGGTGGTGGTGACCGAGGTAGAAGTGGAGGTGGACGGGGTGCGCATACGAGTGCTAGTACGGCCCCTTCGGCTCAGACTGCCTCCGCCGCCTGTACGTAAATGGAATTTGGAAACGATTGTGGAGACACGTCGGCGGAGGGATATGGACATGGATGACTGGGAGTTGGACGAGATCGTTGAAGGAGAGTGCTTGAGACTGGGACTGGGAGAGTCTTTGAGGGCATCGAGAGTCGGTCGAGGTGCCACGAGGGGAAAGCCGTGCGGATAAATGAAGGGGCCATTATTATTATTGGGAAAGTGGGGTCCTTGTGATGCTCACTGCTGAGAGAAAAAAGAGAGTGAGATGAAGAGAGTGTGGCTGTGGTGGTGGTGGTAGTGTGTAGGGCGGGGCCTGCCAGCGCTGCTGCACACGAAGGGTAGGAGAGAAAGAGAACTGGATAACGAGAACGGGAACGGGAAACCTGAACGAATAATAGCAGGCCGGGAGCTTACCCGTTTGTACGTGATTTTCAATATGATCGGTCGTGAACCGATCTCTCCATCTCAGATCTTCTCTCTCTTGTGGCCTGAACTCGATCTCTCCGTCACAAAAAAAAAAAAAAAAATTGCACATTATGCACATGCACACATCAATGTCCTGTACGGTGAGTGCGACAGCGGTGGCGGTGCAGCAAGCGCGGGATGAAAGTATCATGCTTTCATCGTGGCCCCATTTGGGCTGCCTGCAATACAGTAGGGGATCGAACAGTCCAAGCCGCGGTCGTGGTGGCAACTTGGGAGGATGTCTTCACTTTAGACGCTCCTCCACTTGATCCCATCACATCCCGGCAACGCCCGACTTGCGTTCATTCCACCAACCCGACCAACGTTCATCTCCATTTATTTTTATCCACACTCTATAGTGGCTCGCTAACGCCATCGACTCGGCTCGCGTCCGTGCTGGCATATGCGCCGCTCGCTTGAGACGGCCGCCCATGTGTACACTTTTTATCAATATCTTATTCTCATACTGTACTGCCACAATCCCACACACAATTCGTATCATCAGAACCAATTTATGTTAGAACTTTATAACTTCGGTTATGTTGCACTATATTTCAATTGTATTGCATTTATTAAAGTTAGAATACATTTCACGTGATTATAACCATTATAATTTATTAATGTTTTTGTTTTTGACTTCACGTCATTTCACATTCACACAGAACCTAGCGCCGTCTCGTAAGGCTCGGTGGATACGAATGCCACACTCACACACTCATACAACAAGTTGTTACTTATTTAATACGTTGTTGTGCGCACTGTCCCCACTCTTCCCAACAACAACACTCCATTACCTGTACCTATATACAGTACAAGTCGGCCGCCGAGGGCAAGATCCAATAACAATAACTCGAGCGGTACAGTAGTGAGGGTATCCAACTAGGTTTCATCATTCTTATCAGCGCCAGCTCGTCGTCCCAATCAACTGCACTCCTGATGCAGGCGTCGTGTCCTGCCTGTTCGGATCCGATTCCCAAATGATCTTCAAAGCCAACATGTCAGTGAGATGAAGAGAAACAGAGCGCCAAAGAGCACGCCCAAAGGAATACCGTACACTTCCGTCAGTTTCTTTACGGATAAACTTGTACTCGAACTCTGTGTTCGGCGGCAAGTACACTGTTGCGCCCCATATGGGGTAATTGGTCGGATTCAGCGGGATCTATACCTCCCAAGTATTTATCAGTGATCACCGTCATCTCTCAATCAGCGATGGGCCCACGCACCGCGTTGGACGTGTCCCAATTACCAAGCCCTGGCAAACTGCCCACCACAAAGATATTCTACCCACGCTAATATCAGCATCGTGACCGCTTAGAGCCACTGGCTCTGAAACAACAAGTCGAGCCAAAAAAACGCCCGCCGCTCACCTCGCCGAATGTAGTCGTCGCGTTTTCAGAGAATATGACCGACACCTGCTGTGCCGTCAACGGAACTGGCCTTCCAACGCCCATTGCACCAGTTTGCACAGCGATCGCTTGTCGCGGATCAATGGTCACATTCAAGCTACCATCATTCCCGACCGAGAATCTGCAAAAACCCTCACACGTTATGAGAGAGCATACATATAAGAGGACGTCACATACGCGGTCCCACTACAAGTCCCCTGGTTGCTCAGGCCCTCTATAACATTGCAGTATGATCCGGCTGGTAAGCCCGTCGCAAAATTTGCGCTCCATGGCGTATCCATGTTGTTGATAGCTACAAAGCCAAGTGAACCTGTATGATGCCACGTACGTTATATGTGAGCAAGCCGTCTGAACGAAGAAGAGAATGGAGATAATGTCATACCGCGGGCAAAGGCGATCTGTTGGGACGAGGACGCGACCCAGCCCGTGAGCGGGGCGTCGCCTACGTTATTCCGGAACCCGACCATGCCGGCGATGGCGGGCCAGCGGTGCTGGCAAAACCTGTGCATGTACAAAAGTACCGTTACCCATCTGGCACACTTGTTGTTATTGCGGCCTGTGTGCTCACCATCTGATAACATCGACGGTATCCCAGCAGGTTCCCGCTCCTGGAAGAACACCCCCAGAGAGTTTATGTAAGGGGGATGGGAAGAGGGAAAATGCATAAGCCGTACCGCCGTTCGGTGCTCCAGCGTCTGTGTTGTAGAAATTGCTGTAGCTCGATAGTACAGAAGGTGTGCCGTATGGATGAGCGCTGCGCGAAAATGGACAGACAAATATCGTGAGAAACATGTCCCTGAACAGACGAGGGGCAGTGGAGGAACATACAGGGAGAAGACGGTGGCCAATATGTAGGTGTTTGAAGGCGAGTACGCATTGAGGGAGTTAGAGTTCTACGCCAAGCGAGATTAAAACCCATTATCGAAAAATGGTGATGGTGTCTTACTCGCTCGGTATCGTGATTGGACACGAAAACGTTTGCGTCCGAACCCGCTACCCAGCCTTGGTCATCGAGATTTTGCAATGCTGCTATGCCACCTTGTAGAAACCCTTGCTGTAAAGCGGTGGTGTAACGGAACCTATAGTAGCAATGATGCGTTGAAATGAGCTGCTGCATATAATTGAAGTGTCGATTTTTTTGGAGTTTTCTCACTCTTGAACTTCGCCATTTCCCGTATACATATCTGGCGTGACCGCCTCTCCAGCGCCCCAGATAACCTATATAATGAAACAAAAACGAGCAAAAAGAATCAGTCAGACATACAGGGCACGAAAGCTAAACAAGGCAAAAACGACGCTAGGTCTCTTACTCACCTCCTGAGTGATGAACGGTGTAGTTGTCAATCTCGCCGTGATATTGGCAATGTCGTCTGGCTCAATGTCTACGGAAAGAGCAAGACATATTAGAAACAAGATGTTAAAATAAAAATAAACAGAGGGAGACATACGCTTCGCCGCGTCCAAACGTAGTCCGTCGACTCCCAGAGAGATGAGATCATTCGTAAACGCCGCAAGCTCCTCACGAACGTATTCCGTTTCCGTTGCCAGACTAGTGCGCAATATATCGAGTAAGAGATTGAGAAGAGGGGGGCGTAGATAAAGCAAAGCAAAACCGCCTTGTCAACACCCTGTGCACGATGACCTCGTATCATACGTACTCAGCAAGCCCTTCGAGCTGGCAGGTCCAGACTTCCACTGCATTGTCATAGTTGACGATATTGTCGCCGGGTTCGAGGCCACAATGGTGGAAATTCGAATTGTTGTAAATACCGGGATAATTGTAATAGGTAAAGTCTAGGAGCGCAAATCGACTGTAAGTGAAAGGAGGAGCAGACGAGGTGAGACACGAACTGCTTCCTGCAACACCAACCCCAGAATTTTGCGCCGTCATATGGTTCCATATCGTATCTGGATACATACAAGAAAAGAAAGACGCGTCAACAAGATTTCATGTGGGCGAGAAAGAGTAGCGAAAGGTTTCTTTTAGACTGACCGGCTATGACTTTGACGCCAGCCGCGTGACATGCAGTGATCATGTTCTGGTACTGGGTTTGATCACCGCGTTTGGACGTGAGGATGTACGAAACGGGCTGATAATCCGTCCACCATTCGGAACCCTGAATATGTTCCTGCGCAGGGCTCACTGAGGGGAAACACGCCAGCGAGGAACGAGGAAGGAGCATCGTCTCGTCAGGTTCGATTCGTTGGGATATACTACTTTGTTTACTTCACCTTGGACATATCCGTAGCCAGCTGGACCGAGATAATTCGTACATTCCGCAGCGACGCTATCCCAATCCCATTCGAACATCTGGGCGATGACGTCTGACCCGAGCAACGAGCGATTCGTGGTGAGCCCAGCTGCATCTTATCAAGTACAGTAGTTGTGGGTGCCTTACCATTACTGGCGGGTTGTTGGTGCCCTTTGTGGCCTATAATGGCGGGGTGTTGGTGCCCTGTGTGGCCTCTACTGATATGAGGTGTCGCGTGCACGAGCACGACGAACGCGAGGATTGAAAAGAGAGACTGGAAGCGCGCCATCGCTCGAATTCGTTCGTTCGCAACGTTGGCGGCAGGTAAAAGAGTGTGAATGTAAAAGATGAAGGGGGTCCTGTCAACTTTGACCGATGCAGCCCATTTTAAGTAGGACCATTGGTCATGGTCCTGAAGGCTATATCATCTTCGACACCGCGGCTGGCACGATGAGGGGGTGGCTGACAATTGGCAATTATCCCAAACAGGTACAAAGCCTCGCCAAGCGCCGTACGCTTGTTTCCGAAGTACAGTCAAACCCCTCTAACCCATGCCTCCAAAACCTTTTTTCAGGCGTAACTCCTCTAGCCAATACCCTAGCAGTCCTCCAATGGGTATGGGTTAAGAGGGGTTCGACTGTCATACTGTACAGTCTGTATCCCCATGCCTTTGGGTTATTCATTGTCCACAAAGGTTGATGATGCTCTTCGCAGAAGAAACCCGACTCAAACATGAACGCAGTCGAAGCCCGCGGGTGCTCGCTTCGCAGCCAGACACGTCTATTTACAAATTTCCAAGTGGCGTGGATGTTAATTTGGATATTCCTGAATGGCGGCGAGATAATTTATGGGCAATGTAAGAAACAGGACGCGTCTTCGCGCTTTCATCAATTCAGCTGTCAGCCATCAGCAAAAATCACTGTTGAGCCGTAAAAGCATCATGAACGCTTGAATACGTTACAGTAATTTATGGATAGCTGTATACAGTAGAGTGTCTTACCCCCGGAGTCCGTATATCACCGTAAACCAAGTGATCGACCTTGCCAGCTGAAGAAACAGTGCCTGTCTACCCCTGGTCGTCTACTGTAACCGAGACATAATTAAACGCTAATTAAACACAATTCATGATACAGAATTGACCATGAAATGTATCACGCACTCGCAGTGAAACCGGTATTTTTGTCCTTGTTAATGTTCACACATGGTGGTACCATCACGGCCGGGTATGGCTGCGCGCCATAGGATGATTGAACACTGTTCAATGGTACAGTCAGGAGGGGCAGGTACGAGACCTCCAAGCGATGACAGTGGTAGCCGAGAAAAAGGTCCGAGTCCGAGTCGGGTTAGTACGCGTTACGTCTGGCGAGGGTGCCAAACACATGCACGCACTCAGGACTGCAAGTTCTTTCCACCAGGTCTTTGATATCATGTCGTCCCCCTTTCTGTCGCATTGTTGTCTTCCAAGACCACTCATATATCATCATCATTCCATCAGCGCCGCAACCAGCCGAAATGCCCGCACCAACGGCCGAAAGAGCTGAATTCATGCAGCTTAATGTGTGCTGGGCGTATCAGCGTTGTCACTTCTGATGCAGGGTCTGGTATCTTACAGTACTACTGGGTTGCGCCCTAATCTGTGCTAATCTAGTTTGCGTGTGAACGTGTGAACTGTGAAGAGAAGGCCAACTTCAAGTACTGGTCCCACCCTAAACCCATATCGCACTCACACCCATCATGTCCGATCCTTCCGACGTGTTGACCGTTGGATCATCCTCTCAGATCGGTGCTGCAGCTCATTCAGCGTCAAGCTCCCATCTCGACCTCCCACCGTCATCACCTATTCCTATGCCTCGCGATTTGTGTACGTTACCCCGGCAGAGACCCACGATGTGCGTCCTCTTCCCATCTACCCCTTTGCCAAGTTTGCCCCGGGCAAACATTTTACTGATCGACCTTCTTGATGCGTCCAGGGTGCCATCGATATCGCCAAGGAGTCCTTCCGGGAGCTCAAGGACGTCGAGCGCGAGCGAATCAGCTTCGAGATCAGAGTCAAGGTCATGAACACGCAACAGCCCAGGACCGCAGAGATCTGGCGGACGGCCTGGCCTACGGTGGTAGCGCTGCTCTCCCAGTTCGAAATCATGGAGATACGCGTCGCGCCGGTGGCCCCCCATGGCCAGACTGGGGTGGCACTTTCCAGTTCCCAAGCTTCGGCCGTTGAGCCACCTCCTTATGCTCCCGAAAAAGGCAGATATTCGGATTCGCAGACGAATATCGCTCCGTATGGGTCACAAACCCCAAACTTGCAATCGCCCTCACCGCCATCCCTTGTAACACGTATTATGAACCTTCTTACTCCCAAGTCTTCTCAAAGTCGTCCCTCCCCTTAGCTATTCGTCTGCGGAGAATCACCGGGCTTCAAGCTTCAAGCTTCAGGGTTCACTTCACTAATGCATGTTGCTTCCCTTGCCCGTGCTGTATTGACTCGAGGCGTTGGAAGTGCGGTACAGGTGCTTGTCAAATGAGGGTCTTTGTAATGCCGTATTCCAATGTTGTACTATAATGTAAAGCAAATGCGATCTTGAAATGGACAGGACAAACGCTCTACTCATGCTGTTCATGCGGCTACTGGTCCAGGCATACATTACGACTAACAGCAGTCCACGCTGGCAGACAAGGTCGAAATTTTCGATGTTGGTGGATCTGTATGACCATGCATCGCACAGTATGACCACTGGTTAGCTATATACAGTCGATATATAGTATCAATGTCAAATCTCCTAGCGATGATATACGATAGACAAGGAGGTAAGAATCGGAGTCAGAGTCGCTCGTCAATCGTCCGGACGGCTTCCTAACTTCGGGCCCCGGCTGCGGTGACGATCGTCACGTACAGGATGTAACTTCCAAACACATGATGCAAACGCAATTGCAACTCATCATCCCCATCGTCCTAATCACCTGCCGGATCGCGCCCAATGGTGCACGAATCGCCGTCATTCTCATCGGGACTTGTATCCGTTCCCACATCATCGTCTACCACCCCACATGGGCATCCCGTATTTACATGTATTGATACCCAAAATGTAGGTACACCCGAGGAGGGGACGGGGTGGGCGCGTTTAATCCTGAACGCTGAACTCAAGAACAGTTTGATCATCGATGTCGAGCACGGCGCTCTTCCGAGTCGGATAGACTTACCATTGGGCATCAATGTATCCCCACGCTTGTGGGAGGAAATAAATTGACGCGGGAGTTAAGTTACAATCTGTCCATTAGATAAGGAAAACCCATCATCTGGCGTCTGGGAACTAGACAGAGGCATCGCCGCTTTGGGGTTTGCAAGCTGTCAGTGCCACCAACGACGAGCAAGCCGAAGTTGGCTGTGGCAAACGCCCAAGGACAAGCTCGATGCTAGACCGTGATGCGCCGCCAATGCCCTGAATCAGGCTGGGTGGGCAGGCACCTCCAAGTCCAAGCGCCAGTGGTGCGCTGCTATATGCTGAGACATGGGAGTTGTGTCGTGAGCTCCCACCACTGCCTAGACCTGAACCTGAGCTTGTATTCCCCGAACGAGATCGGGAGCGATCGGCGCGAGGAAAGTTGCGCTACCATTGCGTGGGCCAAGGGGAGATGCCCTACGACTCGGCTGAGAAGACGACGGAGAAAGTAGGCCAGCTGAGTCTTCGTGCTCGCGCGCCTTGAACGAGCCATCAGGTGACGGTCGTCCCGAGCGGGGTGCACGGTCGTCCTCGCAGTCAGACTCTGGTAAGACTTCCGAGCCAATTGCTCTGACGCAGCTGCCGACGGCGTCTCTCGAACGCCTATCGTGGTCTCATTTCCGTAAGACTGCCCGATGTAGGGGAGACAGTGTTTGGCCGTCGAGGGGCATTGGCAGCCACCTCCGGCAGCTGGATGGCGTGGGAGCGTACCGTGTACAACCTGGGGGCTGGCACGGCCGAAGTGGGTGAGACGGCCGAAACGGGAGAGTCACCAGAGGGCGAAGAGGAAGCGGTCGTTGTCTCCACATTGCCTGTGCTACACGTCTCGCACCGCGGGCTGCCCATGCCCATGCCCCTTGCCCCCTGAGATTGCGCAAGTGCGACTTGAGTTTGAGTTCTAGAGATGGTACGCAGACCCGCATGCGTAACGCCCATCATACGCCAGAAGCTCGATCTAGTTGTATGAATGCCTATAATGGTTAGCGAAAAGCTGTTTCGAGCATACAGTACGTGAGTCACCCCAGCGACTCCCTCCTTTCCTCGTCGCTTGATAGAATCGTTACTTTCAACCCTTTCAACCCTACTTGTACCCCTCTTTTTCTTAGGAGTGTCTGATGGCGATCTCGCCCGTTGCGGGGACCCCGGACCTGACAGTACGATATACGGTAATGGAGCTGACTCGGAGTAGCATTCAGGGAGACGTCTCGATAAACTTTTTATACGGCATACCAAGGAGAAAATACAATTTGTCTAGCCCCTTCAATCGAGTCGGGATTGGGTGATGCCGAACGTGCTGAGCCGTAGCCGTGCATTTGAAAGTGGGGACGCGTGCTCAGTAAGGCCTGTGGTGTGGGGCCAAAATTGCATGGTCCAGTTTCGAAAACACGAGTTTTGCTAAAATTGGATGGATTAGGCAGGGCTGGTTTTGAAACAGGGTTGCTAAACGGGCCCTAAAGCCTCGTTGCAGAATGAAGTTGTCCGTAAACAGGCGCCCAGGTTAGGGCGACTGAGATAGTTCCCACAAGCTATAAAGGCGAGGATCACACGAGGGAAACCTCTCTTTCCAACCACATCCCAACACTCCGCTCGCCGACATGGGTCTGTCGACGACTCACTGGCAAAACAGCAGAGTACATTCTTCCTTTTATGCTTACCAGCTTGTGATTAATGAGCAATGAATAGTCCACATATCGTATCGATTAATGTCCTCGATAATGATTCCCTGCTCAACATCTTCTACCTCTATCGGCCATTTTTTTTGGCGAAGATGAAGATGGAGTTGACCGTCTCCTAGGAGGGATGCAATGGGACCAGGGTCGTTGGTGGTATCAACCAGCACACGTTTGCCAAAGATGGCGTAACCTTATACTTGGTTCGGCATCCTACCTTCGTCTTTCGCTCGTCTGTACAAATGGCACGCCCATTAAAACATGCTCGCACATTCACCACCCCTTCCGCTCACCGTTGATTACATCGGTGAAGATGGCATTACTGCAGAAGATGAAGAGGCGATATTGCTTGCTCTCGAGCAGCGTCATCGCGTCCGCCACCTCCGCCTTGCCTTCCCTGTTCAGAATCTGCGGAAGCTTGTCATGGCAATCAATGAGGAATTCCCGATCCTGGAATACCTGATTTTGGACACTCCATCGAAGGACCGCATGGCCTTGATGCTCCCGGAAACACTTCAAGCCCCAAATCTACATCACCTCGCACTGACTGGCTTCGCCTGTCCAATACGACCTCGATTACACCCGACTGCCGCCAGCATTGTCACTCTCTCTCTTATCATAAACCACCAATCCGCCTACTTTCAACCAAATGTCCTGATCCAATGGATATCATTTATACACCAGCTAGAGCGTCTCGCGATCGCCTTTTCATTCCCTGTTCCCAACCGCGATGTGGAGAGGCAACTCACACATACCCCAATCATCACACTTCCTAACCTTCACTTCTTCTGGTTCCGAGGCGTTAGCGCTTACTTGGAAGCTGTTGTTTGTCGGATCACGACCCCTCGCCTCGAAACGTTGCAAATTCAACTCTTCAAGCAACTCACGTTTTCCGTTCCACGTCTCCTGCAGTTTATGAACACAACGGAGAACCTCAGGTTCGACAACGCCGTGATCATGTTCAATGACAAGCAAATTGATATGATGATGTTTATACGTGAGGCCAACACGAATGCCTTTCTTTTGACGGTTGATTGCTGGCAACTCGACTGGCAGGTATCTTCCGTGGCACAAATTTCCAATGCGCTTAGCCCAGTGTTCTCCTCGGTGGAGCACCTCACTCTTGAACACGAGGTACATCGTCAGTCATCTGAAGAGCACAACGATGTCGACCGGACCGAGTGGCGCAAGCTTCTTAGGCCGTTTATCAACGTGAAGACCCTTCATGTCGGAGATGGGCTCGTTGAGGAACTCTCTCGCAGTCTACGATTGGATGACGGAGAGCTTCCTCTTGAGCTTTTGCCTGAACTTCAGGAGCTCACATATTCTAGAGCCTGGGCAATTGCCGGCGTGGATGAGCGTGTGGCCGGCGTGGATGAACGTGTGGCCGGCGTGGATGAGCGTGTGGCCAGCGTGGATGAGCGTGTGGCCGGCGTGGATGAGCGTGTGGCCGGCGTGGATGAGCGTGTGGCTGGCGTGGATACGCGTGTGGCCGATGCGATGATGCATTCACCTCATTCATTGATGCCCGCAAGAACGCAGACCACCCTGTGACCCTAGTCCGTCGTAGCCAATACCAAGACCTTCAAACCATCGTCGGACGACCCCGCGATCACATCAGCAAGCGGCAAATCTGGGTATGACAAAACCCGATTCCTACACGCCAACCACCGAGTAGTTCATATCATGATATTGGACTGCTTCCCGGCTATGACCTATCGTTCAGGGTCTTGCGTCACCTCAAAATATGCCACCCCACATACTATACGGAATGTCATTCCATATGGTCATGTTATCCTTTTCGCCCTCTGCATCTTTGACCGTGACAACTTTGATTTTCCGGATCACAACTCTAACTATACCGTACGCGGATGATGACTATATGTAATTCACGCGTCCATTTATATCACGTTTCTTTCTCTGTCCGAGGCGTGATGATATTCTAAACTTGTATATATATTATGTTCGCAAAATTACATCGCCGAAGACGTGGAATAGGGATAGGGAGAGTGCGCCAGCTGCCGTTAGATGATGTCTCTATAAGAAGTGTTCAGTTGTGCCGAGGAACGTCGTGGGCAAGGGCGGAACCGCGGAAGACGCCGAAGATCGGAAGACGTGCAGAGATGTGGGCCTTCTCTCTAGAATCGCGCGCACTGTTCTTCCTACATTAATGGGACGGAACATTGAAAGCAGAGAGCAACTATCAATCATGAGCCTCCTATAACGTCTCCTTCTCTGTGTCTCTCTCCCATACTGAAATGGCGACAGGGCGATTGGTCACAGAAACGAACTGCCGAATGCCTTCATGAACGGGTTCCGATGGCTGGAACCCCTCCAAGAAAACATTTTGCAGAGCGGGCAATACTTCTGTTGCTCTTGCCCCAGTGAGCTCTTGCAGAGCGCGCGCGATATGCGGCGAAAATTGCTTGGATAGGTAGATATTTTTCACAGCTGTAAATGGGAGTAAAAGGTCCAACCATTCGGTGTTCTCGATATCACCCTTCCAGCTTGGTGGCGAATGTAGATCCTCGTGGATGCGGAGGTTCTCCATTGTTAAAAAGGGGTGTAACGACAGGGTACAGATTTGCACCAGGGATGAAAGTTGCCAATCTGACACTCGGCATGAGACTTTTACTTGGACCATTCTATGATCAGATCGCTCAGGCTGAAATGGACGAAGCCTGACTTGAGCTTCGTGACTATGAAAGATGAGATGCGCCTCATTATACCCCTCGAGTGTTGGCGTGCGACTGATGAATTGATTGAGTTCTGGGGTGTTGAAATCAATATCATTGAAGAACTTTGTCGACAACCGGTAGAGTCGAGGGGCATCGATCTGAGCCAGAAGTTTCTCGAAGTATTCGTTCACACCTTTGAACGAAAAACCTTCGAGAGCGGGGAGGACAGAGCGAGTTGGCGGAGGTGGACGTCGGCTTTCTTGGTCAGGGGATGATTGAGAAGATTCGAAACCAAGTCGAAGTGATTCGAGGCTGGTCAACACGGAAAGGCAAGTGGCCATCGTCTCGGGAGAAATGTATCCGGAATGAGGAATATTAAGGAGTGAAAGGGAGACAAGGTGAGTGGCGGACAAAAGTAGGTTCGGTAATCCTAGAAATGGAATGGAAATCAAGCTGAGGTATCGCAGATGTGGGGCAGATCCACCCAAGAATGAATCGGGAAGGACTGGCCCGTACGACAAGTCTTTAACTGACAGGTACAGAATTGCAAGCTCCGGGAATGGCACCTGCATTGCTGTCCAAATCTTTTCAATTTGCAAAGTTGAATGGCAATAGAGGTCAATTTGGGATATGCGATCGCTCTGCTCGAGTTTAGCGATGACATCGTCCAATGATGTTTCGAAGACGTCTCCCTAATGAGGAGAGGCAAGGCCGGCCAGATATCCAGGGACAACTTTGTAGATGTTCCGGGTATGTAAAAAAGTTGCAGGCTCAGGCGACGTGGTGATCCGAAGACAAGGCCTCTCCACCGTCGGCACACGTGTACCAGCGATTGCCACGACTCTATCTTCCTTTTTATATCGTAGTTGCTGGGTTCATCGATTTCCAGACCTCGATATTTGAACATATGGAAATCGAATATTGTTAGGAGGTCGTCATCTGGGAGGTCGTCGATTGTCAACACCTGACCTACATTGAGTCGAATCAGCCAGCAGTCGTTGGGTGACGATGTCAGTGTACAACAAGAGACTTACGTCGGTTGTAGGGAAGTTCGAGATTGTCTGCCATCAGCGAGCCTTAGAACTCACGATCTATTGAGGACAACGAGTCAGGAGGCTATGAAACGAGGGGGGCGGCCGTGGTGCTACTGTAGTAGAGATGGTCGCTGTGGTGGGAAGACCTGATGACGGGTTTCGAGCGCCGAGCGGGGCCTATATCATAACACACGATCAACACAGCAATACAAAGTGAATTCCCTTGACATACTGTACAGCTGAGAGAGGTCGTTGATGGATTCGGCGTTTGAGGGGACTTGAAGTACGTAAAAAGAAAGGGACGCTTTCCGGCTTCATCATCGATGCATCATTTTTGCAGGCAGGCGAGAAAACGGTGTTCAGGCGTGTTCATCCTTTTCTAACCCCAAAGTACTCGGCCAAAGCACTGAAAATTACTATTCTACCATGTTGACCACACACCTTCCTTGGCAACCACCCACGACGCTAACTCGCTAAGTCGAACAACCGCTTCGAGGCGGTCCCATACTGGTCCCATTCTCGCCCATACTGCTCACCTCTTAACTTTCAATAGGCAACCCCCCGTTCCAGTCTGTCGCAATGGTTTGCAAATTCAAGATAGTTTCACAAACTGTGTGGTACGGAAGGAGACGTCCTGACTCCCTCGATCAATACAGTACCGATGCAGTGCGTCTTATCGTGATCATAACAATTGCTGTCCGTAGCAATAGTAGCAATTAACAATATTAATCTTCCGAGTGCGACGAGCGTCACGGTCGTCGCCACCTTTCCCGCTCACGCCTGTAGGCGGTTAAATGGCGTATGTAGAATTCTACGAGCTGGTAATACAGTTGCTAATTCAATTGCGCGATATTTTCCACGGGCGCGGCTGGACCGTCGTTGCGTAGCGCTAGAGAAGGGGGGGCGTCGAGCGTGAGGGGATAATGCGCCACGCCAGGAACTGCTGGGACCGTGACATGGTGCTGTAACGCGCCGGCGTGCTGAGTTGGTTTGGGGGTTACGCGCGCTAGAAGGTGCCCTTGTGAGTTGCCCGTGTTTCGTCCGACACAGTGCTAGTTGACTTCGGAAGTGATGCCTGGCCTTCGTCAATCATCATTCCGCTCATAAGACGACTAGTACCCGGGTCAGCAACGCCCATGAATTGATGAGAAATAGTAAATTCCCGTGAAATTGTCACGACATCGTTGTATTCAGAACCTAGGATAGAATTTTATATAAAGCAGATATGAGTATTATGAGGAGAACTTACCGTTGATTTAAGCCGTGCTAGTATATTCAGTTGTACGGACTATTCCATGCATACGTGGTTCTAGTTTATGCCGGGCAAGAGATCCGCACCCGACACGATACTTACCACGGAATCGCGTGTCTTTATACTAGATGACTCGGAAGTCATTCGGTAGGACTGATTTGCTCCCACCCAGGTGTTGGCACCCGCAGCATCAACGACGAGATTTGTCTGGATTGGGCATATGGGAGTTGAGAAGACTCACAGGTGGTTGGATCACCGACGCCAACGCTGGTCACATAAAGAATGTCGGTGTCCGAGTCGTTCACGGTGAGGTTGGGAATCGAGGAGCTACGCCGCTGCCCATCCGTTACAGAGTTCTTCGAGTGTTTCCTGTCTCTTTAAATAAGGTCAAGTTTGTCATTGCGGTCGATGCGTCCGGAAACGGACAACGAAATGCGAGAATACGAGTCGATGAGAGGCACAAGAAAGGCGACCAGAAACAAGTTGAACAGTGCGCGGAGAACTCATGTGAGTCGAGTTGAGGGTGCAACGCAGTACATTGTAAAGCGAGCCTCCCGCAGGTGAGTCCATGTCTCTCGGAATATTCATATTCCTTAATCGCGGCCCCAAAGAGGAGACAGTAGCGTACACCGACTCGAAGTCCGGAACTGTACGATAAGCATCATCTCATCATGCAGTTGAGCGGGCCTAAATAAATGAGACATGGCTCTCAAAATGACAGGAAACCACATCCCTGCCGTACAGACTGGGAAAATCAGGAGGGTTTGATTTGGAGGAACGATATCCTGAACAACACTAGCTATGCCAGTGGTCACGATGATGACGACGACCTTGGGAAAACCCGTTGAACGATGACAGGAGTGATCGGTATGACTCGATAATAACGCACCATCGAACACACTATAATCAGTTTTTGTCCTGAATGCTAATGATAGAGCCCGTGCCAAGGCGCTGCAATCACACTGACATGATCACGTGGGTCCGCACGGTCGTTCTGACGAACCTGCACATGAAGATGAAGAGAACCCACCCCACTATTACCAAGTCAGGCAAAAAGAAACATCAGGCTATTGATAACATTGGACAGAGACAAATACAAACGAGGGCGTGACACTTAGCCCGCCCAGAGCATCTACAGGTACGAAGACAGAACAGAACATTTTGTGACTGAAATCTCTGCCATGGTACTTCTTAGACCCATCGCTGCACGATTACGCTGTTGCGTAGACCAGCAGCCTCGATCGTCAAACTGTCGTCTTCAAGCGTGCGGTTTGGGAAAGTTGTCCCGATAGTATAAGGGCGTACGTTGTTTTCGGGACGCGAACTAGCGTAGAGTAGATCAATAAATATATCAGGCAGATCGAGTAATGGTGGAATGACACGAGAGGGAAATTGGTTGAAGGAATACTCACGCATTGATAAAATTTCGAAGCTCGCCCACAGTATGACTCAGATTCATCCGAGCCACCATTCTAGCAAAAAGAAGGGCAAGACGCACGCGTAGGGCACACGTTAGTACCAAACAAAATAATACATTGTATGAAATCTCTCGTACCTTGTGCCATCCGCGAGACGGACCTGTACGCTAGTCGTCGGTTTCGTCTGATCGACGCTAAAACGCGTGGACACGGTCTCCGGATCACGCGTCCGCGATGACGGGGGTGGTGCAGTTGATGTTGATGTTGAGGTCATCAACGATGGGAAAGCGCCAGGCATTCCGGCTGACGTGGATGTAGGCGCAGACTCAGACTCAGGGACGACACCGCCGAGTCGGCTGCCCGGACCCGCGAAGCCCCTCCGCGGCATGGCAACGTAATCCTCCTCTGTGCGTCTTGTGACGCGTACTTCTACGGGTTGTCCCGGCTGAACGTTGAGAATGGATGGAGGAGCACGACTAGCAACAGGTCGTCATGAGGGAGAGAGAAAAACAGCAAAAAGGAGAACCCACCCAGCGTTGATCTCGGAGAGAATCTGAGCTTGGGCGGGGTCATCGTATCGTCGAAGCTCGCCATCCTCCACACTGAAACCCTCGCGCCAGAAGGTAAGATGTCGAATCGCGGTCTCCTCAGCTAATACGGACATGAATCAATTAATCTTCCATGTTGCGAAACCGTACCTGGACTTGGTGGCCCATTCGGATCAGGGATATACGTGCTCTCGACTTCGTCCGAGCCTAGCGTATATCCGGCCCCAGAGAAAGCGGACGATCCACGCGCTCCCGTTCTTTCGGGCTCGGACTCGACGGGACGATCGTTGAGCGCGCGAGCTAAAAGATCGCGCATAAAATTACGACCGGGACATCAGACTCTCTATCCGGATTCTGGACGTTGATTCCACTGCGAAAGAGGAAAATGGGTTTATTGTAAGAATTAGGGTCCAATGAGCAGGTTACCTTCTCTCGCCACCTGCAAAATAGTTCTGCGGTTCGTCCTCCCCATCATCGCTGTCGTCGCCCAGAGTTGCGATACGACGCCCGCCACCACTGCATATGCATACGAATATAGGAGTTTGCAGTAAGTGAGATGAATGTCGTTATGTGATACGAGACGCACGTTGAGCCTCCACCTCCCCATCCGCCGATGCGGCCGATGCGTGGGGCAGACGATGCCGCTGAACGTGGCCAAGATGAAGGAATGGGGTCACCTGCATTATCACCACCCAGGGTGCGGGGCTTGTTTGGGTTGTCGTCGGCCATTTTCGAAAATGATTATGTTGCGGTTGAGAGAGAGAGATCAAGAGAGAGAGATAAATCAAGGGCACTGTGAGTTGCTCTGGGACAGGGCAAGTATGACGTAAACACGACGTGGGATAGTATCACTTAATCGGTATCCCGCTCCCGCTCAGCTGGCATCGAGTGGCAAGTTAGATGATTACCGAGTACCATTGAGTACAGATCGTAGTTCCAGTGTGCACGCAGTATCTCTCAGGTCTGCCGAAACGTTTCTAGTGCCAAGCAACTACTTCATCTGGCAATGCAGGTGAAATGACAACAAGCACTCGATGGGGAAGGGCACACTGCATCTACGCATATACACACGCACAGAATACGAGTGATGGCAGTAAGTTCTGTATATATATGAGACTCGCCTTCCGAATGTGCCAGTAAGCTCCACTTCTCTGTTTCCCTCTCTCTCTAGTAGATATCAAACAGATACCCGAACGCTCCGTGATCCTTCACTCTTCATCCTCATAACCCTGCACTGGCCGTCTCGGTCGCTTCGGAACTATCAATTCAAATGAAAAGAAAGGAAATATTGACGTCAAAAAAACTTGAGCTTAAGCCCATGGCAGGACGGGGAGGGGGAAGGACGCACGCGGATACGTGGCAGGTATGGGTTCTGGCGGACGATAGCCAAGGTGCTCGCGGATGGGCGGCACTCCGAATGCGAGCACAGGGCCAAATGCACCCATCACGACGGAATAGAAGAGCACTGGGGACTCGTGCGCCTGGCGTTGCTGTGTTTGTGTTGTTGTATAGTCGAAATTGAAACAATAGCCGCACAATCTCGTCAGACAAGTACGCAAAGTGACGATGAGGTCAAAGTGTGGGAAGACGTACGAGGTACCGGTAGGTGTTGCGGAATGGCGCGAGGATGGACACCATTGCTTTTTGTGCTATGAAACCAGCTTCAGAGCGAAGTCCGAGTGATTGTTTGGTCTTGTTTAGATCACTGTCCAGTAAGCCACGTGTTTGGCCATAGCCAGTTCTCCTATCCCAGTACCGAATCCTCATCAATCTGCCACTAAGTTGTATGTCAAGAGAAACTCACCCACTACATCGATAGATAACTAACAAAGTCACAAATAGCTCAGCAAAAGGCGTGCCAGTCATCTAGTCTCAGTATACTCCAGCACTGCCCTCGCCTCCACCATTTCCTGGCCGCCCTAGGATATCGCTCCCAATATATCGTTGTTTTGAAGGCTTCCGATGGCAAATAATCGTCGCCAGACCCGGAGGAACCGAACCGAACCAAGTCAACGTATGTCTGTCATGGCGCGACATCCCGCAATCACCGCTGACTAACTTGATATGATGTAGGCCAGGTGAAACGAATCGACGTACTTCCTGATGACGTCCTTCTAGAAATATTTATTTCTGTTTGGATGTATCATTACCTGAAAACCAAAGGCAAAGGACATGGCAAACGCTGGTTCATGTGTGTCGACGATGGAGAAGCCTTGTTTTTGGATCACCACGTCGCCTGGATCTGCGACTTGTTTGTACACCAAAACACCCACAAGGGACGCACTGGACGTCTGGCCGCCTTGCCTCTCATCGTTAGTGGTAATGGCATGGCACCACCATCGGCACGGACAACGTCATTGCAGCACTTGAGCAGAGCAATCGCATATGTCAAGTCTTCCTCCATGGTCTTCAGAATTGGCAAATGGAAGAAGTCTCGGCCGCGATGCAGGTGTCATTCCCGGAGCTGACGACAATCTGTCTCTCGTCGGTACTACATGGTGAAACACCACCTGTCATTCCCGATTTGTTCTTGGGTGGATCTGCCCCACCTCTGCAATTCCTCGACTTGGATGGCATTCCATTCCCGGATTGCCAAAACTGCTTTTGTCTGCTGATCATCTTGGCTGCCTTTCGCTCTCCGATATTCCTCATTCCGGGTATATTTCACCCGAAGCGATCGTCGCTCTCCTCTGCAATTTGCCCAGCCTCTGTATACTTTCCCTTGGATTCCGATCCCCTCAATCCCGCCCTGACTGGGAAAGCCGGAGTCTGCCTCCGCCCAAACGCTCTGTCCTCCCCTTCTCTACGAATTTCTTTCAAAGGCGTTACCGAATATTTAGAGGAACTCGTGACCCGCATCGACGCCCCTCTTCTCGGCGAAATGGATATAACTTTCTTCAATCAAATCGATTTTGACTGCCCACGACTCGCCCAATTCATTAATTGTACGTCAGCACTCAGGGCACGCGATGAAGCACATGTGGAATTCGGCGAGTTCACCGCGGCGTCGAACTTGGATACCGGCCATCTGAGTTTGACTTTGACTTTGGTGGTCTTCTGATAAAAATCTCATGCAGAGAACCAGATTGGCAGCTTTCGTCCATCGAGCAGGTCTGTAAGACCTCCTTGCCTCTCCTTTCCACTGTTGAGGACCTCTACATCGGATATTCGCGACTAGTTTGGAAGAATGATGCCATCGAGAACACTCTTTGGTTGGAACTCTTACTTTCATTTACCTCGGTGAAGAACCTCTACCTATCCAAGGAATTTGCGCCAGGTATCGCGACCGCCTTGCAAGAGCTCGTGGGGGAATAACAGAAGTGTTGTCCAGTCTGCAGAATATTTTTGTGGAGAGACTCGAGACATCGGGACCTTTCCAGAAAAGCATTGGGCAGTTCGTTGCCGCACGACAGCTCTCCGGTAACCCTATCACCGTTTCCGTCTGGGACGGTAACTTGATATGATGCAACCCGTAAGTTACAGTCCATGCTCTCTGGCTTCCACATTCATCTTGTATCACTCTAGCCCCATCCCTCCCTTTCTCTCCTCCAACTATCGAATGTTGTACCATGTTCTGTCTGACATGTCTCGCACATGCGTTTGCACGCATACGTACTGCCTGTACCCTCTCTAGCGTCGAATGTTTTATCGATTAGCGCTGGTTTGGAAATTGAAACTCTGACCGAGTCGATCCTCCATGCCGAGGAAGGAGACGTTCGTCCTTGGTGCGCGAGGCGGTCATGTAGCTTGCGCAACGGAAATGTGAGATATGTACATTAAATGTCCTGCTTCGAGACTCGCTCAAGACGGAAGGGCATCATGACGTTTTTGCACGTGTCGAACCAGATTGTTGGGTCATCTGATATATATAACCAGTCACAACGCATCATCAGTAGAGCCAAGCAGGGTCAGGCAAGTCCATGACTGACGTCTTGGTTGCCAACCCAGGACGTGTATGTGATGTGTGAGAGACGGACAGCCGTGTAACTTTCTCGAGGAAGACTAACAGTCTCTCGCGGAGCACAGCGAGCCAGTCATTGCGGTAAAACTGTGGGGAAAATGCGGACGACGATCGACGACGACGCGCTTCGCCGTGCCGAACGGCGTCTGTCGTGAGTGTACGGAACTCAAATGACGCGTCAGGAAGATGAGGGAGCGAAGTTCTCCAGTACCGGTCTCATGGGTGGTCGTGGCCTGGCAGCGAAGTCGAGAGAGCAAAGAAGGGAAGAGGAGGTAGACCAAAGAGAAACGATGTAAATTCACCCGCGTCGCCATCGGAGTGAGTGCCAAAGGCGCCTTGGGATCGAGTAGATACTAGATATACGCATTCAAGGGAATGTTCACAATTGCATTAGCGCCACTGGCAGTACGCGCTGACCGTAGCATCCTCGAATCCTCGACTCGATGCTGGCGGTAGCGTTCACCTCACCGTGACTGCGATGGCTAATATGAGATTAACATCCTTGAACGAATTGAACACGACGGAGATCTACGCACTACACAGAACCGAAAATCCAGTTGTGTACAAGACTCTTAGAAGCCGCTGAGTTTACATACCATACTTGATGGGGAGGGAAGAAGTAGGTTCAGGACGGGAAAGGGCCGTGATTGGAAGCGTACTGTAGGTCGTTTTGTCTTGAGTCACAGCTTCGAAGGCTTGTTGTCGAACACGAGGCGATAGGGAGGACGCGAGAAAAATAATAGGAAAACACACACGACGTATACGCGCGTATAGCTCCGACGCGCACCTTACAACTGCATAATAAAAAGGCGCCACAGTTTTAAACCAAATTTATCTACACATTCATGCATTTCATGTACGTAATCGAATCGAATCGAATCAGCTAGGACTAGAAACAACTGTTGACACTTTTAACTTTCAACCCTAACACATATTGGTCCACCTTTCCAGCCCATTCGCCCTCGGCAGTATCACCTTCCAACTCTTGCAACGTGAAAGTAGATGCCATATGTGATGGCACAATAAATATGTAACGCCATGGCCTTGATCTTTTAGGGCAGAGATCTGCAAGCATTGTATGAAGTTTGAGCCATCTTTGAATACGCTGGAGACCCGAGACAGCAATAGGGTGTTTATGATTGATTGTGATTTGAATACAGGTGAGGACGTCGTTCGGGTAGTAGAAAATTGAATCAAAATCCGGAAAGTTGGGAGCTGAAGGTAGTATCAGATGCAGAGGCTCATTGGCCCCAACCGCATTCTTGATTTTATCGATGACTGTCGCCGATTCCTGAAAGGTGAAACGTCCAATGGGACCACGATAGGTCCATGGTCTTTCGTCGAAATAGGCCAACCCATGTATTGACAGGTTGCGGTGGGTATCGATGCCATCCAAGTAGTTCAATACCTGCCTTTCGAACAGACAGCCCCGAAGCGACACTGTTCGAGGCTCATAAAAAGGGACTGAAAGTCCACGGTATAATTTAGCGGCCGCATCAGCTTCGTGAGTCTCGCAAACATCCAGAACGTAATCAAAAACCCATCGCGAGACGGCCTTATAGTCGCATGTTTCGAGTTGTCGTAATTTACTGGACGGGGAAGGTTGAAAAATTGTATGGGAGAGGGCACTGCCAGTTACAGAGGCACCCACTAGACACGAGTCTAGCTCCTGCAAGATACGGATCGGCTTTCTCGCAATGTACGTGATTTGCCGCCTGACCTCCTCACTTTTCGCTTCCAATCTAGTCACAGAGAAAGAAGCACTAAAGCATTCACGGGGATTGTAGCCGAAATACAAGGTCGACTTCCTGAGTAGCTTGAAAGTGATGTCACCAGGATAAAGGAATATCCTAAAGAAATGAATCAGTCGAGCATTGGGAGAAGGAAATGCTAAGACCAACCCAGTTAGGAAAAGCTCGCGGGGCGACCATAGACTAGTTGCCAGTTTGGTAACAATTGTGAAGTTACCTACTTTCTCTATCCATCTTTGATTTGCGCCTTCTGGGTATGATACCACAATAATTGCACTGAGTCTTGGAAGAGGAAGCATTTGGGTTTACTTTCCCCCTTGTCGCCGTCGACAAAGGCCACAATGTGTGTTTTTGGTGACCAATACGAGATCTCCTCAACACCGTTCTGGGCGACATGATAGACATTTCCTTCTATAGTTTGGTAAAGGAATGGGCGGCCTGCGATTAGAAACTCAATGATCCTAAGGTAGAGATACACCGTCTTGCCTTGATTATTGACAAGGGAGGTTAGGTCCTGCGAGACATGGAGACAATAACCTCACCCGTTCCAGGTTGACCACTAATTATAACTGAACCTCGGCCGTTTTGAGGATGTTCGTTGATCAGCTTCGAGATATGGTCATACTCCTGACGAAGGAAAAATGCCAAAGGGAAGCGGTGCGACTTGTGCTTGAGCTCGAGAGTTGATAGATCCAAATAGTTGAGAGTGAATGGGAAGAATGAGTTGATTTCTGAATCGTCCTCGTTGCTTGCCTCCAGATCATCATCTTCGCCTACTCGATCCTCATTGTCGTCAGGATGTCGTAGTGACAAAGCTTCTGCCGGGGTGGTCGGCTTGAGGATATCAAGCTTGTCGCTTAGGACATCATGACCTATGGCATCGTATTGCGCTAAGTCACGATCGGGGTATTTCCGATTCAGGCTATCTTGCAATGCATCATAATGCGCTCGAGTGACATCCACCTTTCGGAGAAGTGTCGGTTTAAGGTCCTCACGATTCCAAATCGTTGAGTAAAGTTCCTCTATCTAACCAGGGGTCACTGCAGGGGCGATTCATCATTACACCTCCTCCAGGCTGTTCGTCAGGGAAGGTACGTGATAGGAGGACGATAAAGGGCTCCTCCTATACACGTTCGGTGAACCAGTTGTCGGGGTTTGAAAATTTGAAGCTCTTACCCCTTATGGTCGCACGCGACCTAGTTGCCCGGTCCATTTCGGATCCTTGATGCAACCATTAGCTGGACCAAGTCACAACAGAGGATATATTTGGGTCTATCATCCCCGTCGCCGTCAACAAAGGCCACAATTGTTTCTTTTGACTCGGATGACCACCAAGACGAC
This sequence comes from Russula aff. rugulosa BPL654, assembly GCA_022496225.1. Lineage (NCBI taxonomy): Eukaryota > Fungi > Basidiomycota > Agaricomycetes > Russulales > Russulaceae > Russula > Russula aff. rugulosa BPL654. The sequence goes on along the minus strand of WTXE01000099.1, from coordinate 63,504 downwards.
CGCGACCAGACTGCCGCCTCAACACCTTCTCGGTGACATGATACACAGTTCCTCGTATGGCCTAGTACAGGAATGGGAGACCTTCGATCATATGCTCGATGATCCTGAGCTAGAGATATGCGGTCTTGCCTTGATATTGGCAAGGCTGGTTAGATCCTGTGAGACAGGGAGACGGGAAACTCAACCTATTCCAGGTTGACCGCTTACTATCACCGAGCCTCCGTTGTTTTGAGGTTGTTTCTCGATCAGTCATCTTGACGAAATAAAAGTGGCAAAGGTAGTAAGCGGTTCGGCACGTTCTCCTTGAGCTCCAAAGTTGACAGATCCAAATAGCTGAGAAGAAATGGGAAAAGTGACTTAATTTCAGGATCATCATCCGCGCCATCTACTCCATCGTTGTCGTCGGCATTGTAAGGAGTGCGGGGTTGGGCTTGGAACGGAACGGACTTCCGCGTCGGAGCGCCCGCCGTCACGTGTTGTTGATATCTTCTTTCTCCTTTTCTTCTCGTTGTTCTTATCGCGTCGCGCTCGACACAAGACACAATGTTGCCACCACGCGGCAGCCGTACGCTCCCTTTTCATCCTATTTTAGACCTTTATGTAGCCACCTCCGAGGTCGCCGACACTAGACACACGCCCATGTATATACGACGGCCCTCCTACTTGTCGAGGAGGGCATTGACCCATCTATCTACCCATCAGTCTAATCCTATCGTTTTGACTTTCCTTTCATCTCTCGTTTAGCACGCTGTCCACACGATCTCGGTCGAGGATATCTTTTCCCTCTCGTTTTCCCCTCCCTCTCTCTCCTATTTGGACGACTCTTCCACACTCGCAACACCCATCTTATCTACAGCATGTCGTGGTGACAAAGCTTCTGTTGGGGTGAGCGACCGAAGGAAATCGAGCTTGACATTTAGGACATCGCTCTTGGTGCCATCCTAATCCGGCGAATCACGATCTGAGTGTAGCTCCTTCAGGCGTTTTTTGCAGTGCAGAATAATGCGCTTGGGTAGCCTCTATCTTTCGGAAGAGTTGCGGTCTAAGCTCCTTCCGATTCCAAATCTTTCCTCTACTAACCATGGGAGGTCGGCGAGCTTCGGGTTGTCGGAAGCACGAAATCGCTTGTCAAGGGCTGATGTTTGAGCTTCAACAGAAGACAGCCCTACGTTCCAGTGACAAAGATAGGAGAGACATGGATCATAGCGGATAGAGTTGACGGCGAAGTGACGAGGTGGAAGGGGGAATCGGTAACAAGAGCACGAGATCAGCGGAATGGTAGTGACTATTCACATCTTGCCACTTACTCCGTGCAGGAAGTCAGACAATTGAATGACGAGGTTGAGGACAACCGAGAGATGGTCAGTGAAATCTCGCCGACTCGATGCACATAACGCTTACCAGAAGGAAGCTCTACAATGATCTGCAGATGGGGTTCAACTTGAAGCGGCGTGGTCGCGGGCCAATGACCCGAGATCTGGTCGAGTACTCGTTCAAGTTTCACTGAATTCGGCACGTTTTTACCAGTGAGGCGCTCCCGCTGATCTACGTCGGGCGAGAGATCGACCTGCAGGAGAGTTAGTTGTACTGTCGCCGGCTTCCAAAGGGTCAGATCTTTGGCAAAAACGGCAATGTCAATGATCCCCTGTTCCTGTATGAGGACCTTCAAGTCGAATATGTACGACTACTCCCGGTCGGCCTGACCATGAATAGTGAAGCTAGTGAAGATTCGCCTTCAATGAGGCATAGAAGAGCCGAGGACGAGGAGCGTCATCGGCCATAGAGGACTGTTGTGATTTCGGAGGGTCGATAGGGCAATGGTGTTGTGGCGTGCTGTTCATGATGTCAGAAGGAATAAAGAATCAAAACCAGCACCTGACTATGCCCGTCGTATGATGTGAGGAGTGTGGACCCATTCTGAACCCAATTATAATAACGAGAGGAACCTCATGTAGAAATCCGGTGAGAAGAAACAGTCTCTTAAGGAGGAATCGCAACTGATGAATCGATCAATGGTTCTTCAGGCTTCATATTAAATTTTAATGTAAAGTCTAGTGTCACGTATAGATCTATGTATTGACCAGAATACGACCGAAAGAGAAAGAGAAATCCTTCCCAGATATCCATCCATCTAAAAGTCTACTTTTTGTTGTTGTGCGGCAGAGATTTACGATACGCCTCCTGCAGCTCAACCTGAACATTTGGCAATACCGGCATGTGGTTCTGCACCCAAAGCGTCAAAACACCGATTTTATAGAAAAAGGGACGTTTACACAGTACCTTGTATTCCATACTAAACTCGCCCTTGCCTTGAGTAGCACCGCGAAGTTGGTTCGAATAACCAAACATATCATTCAAAGCCACCTCCGCAACAGCCGTGAACTCGTCCTCGCGGACCTCACTGTCGATAATCGTCCCGCGGCGCGCATTCAATCCTCCAATCACCGCACCTTTACCATACATGTTGGTGTTCAGCACAAGGACAACAAGGAGGAAGAGGGAAAAAGAAAGGAAAAGACGCACTCTGAAACTCAACCGGAGCGACGACCTCCACCGTCATGATAGGTTCAAGTATGACCGGTTTTGTCTTAAGAAAAGCCTCCCGAAACGCGCCAATAGCAGCCAGACGGAACGCGAGCTCCGACGAGTCAACGGCGTGAAACGCGCCATCCTGCAATACCATGCGAACGCCCGAGATCGAGTTCCCAGACAAGGTGCCCTTCTCCAGCGCCTCGTAGAAGCCCTTCTCAACTGCCGGAATGTAATTGCTCGGCACGTTCCCACCCATGACCACGCTCTCGAAATCAGTATCCCTCCCAGATTCTGCGTCCATCTCCATTGGTTCGATGTGTCCTACAACGCGCGCATATTGGCCTGCGCCACCCGTCTGCTTTTTGTGCGTATACGAAAACCCGGCACGTTCCGTAACCGTCTCGCGGAACGCAACCTGCGGGCGACCGGTGGTGCATGCGACGCCATACTCGCGTTTCATCCGTTCGACGTAGATTTCAAGGTGTAGCTCGCCCATGCCCGAGATGATCGTCTGCCGGCGCGGTCAGTTCTAGGTGAAATGGGACTTGGGACAAAAGACGTACCTCCTTGCTTTCGTGGTCTACGTGTACCCTGAATGTAGGATCTTCCTTCTGGAAGCGGTTGAGCGCGCGAGAGAAGTTGGGTGTCTCAGTACCGATCGGTTTGATGGCGAGTGAAATGACGGGATCAGGAACGAACATTGAGGTCTGTAAATTATCACATCTTAGCAATTCTCTTATACCCGTGTAGACAGCGCAGTTTGCACACCATCGAATAGTTAGAGGTTCCATCGGTAAACGTGTCCCCGGACGCACACTCGACACCAAAGATCGCACAGATCTCACCTGGACCAATCTCATCGATGTCCTAGAAAGTATCCTCAGATCCCTACACCCAGGTTACAAGATGGACAACTTCGAGGACACACCTCCATCTCGTTGCTATGCATGCGCACCAACTTTGGGACCTTGATCCTCTTTCCGGAGCGCCCGTGGAAAATGAACTGGCCCTTCTTCAAGCTACCCTGATACACGCGCACGTACGTGAGCTGACCAAAGCGTCCCTCCTCGAGCTTGAATGCGAGAGCAACCAGGGGCGCCGCTGCAGCTGGAACAAGCTCCACCTGTGGCGTGCTCGTGGGCTGCGTCGTATCGTGCGCAAGGACCTCACGCTCCGCCGGACTCGCGAGGTACGCACAAACACCGTCGAGGAGTGGCTGCACCGCAGTGTTCTTGATAGCCGAGCCGAGGAATACGGGAGAGAACTTAAGAGAGACGGTCGCACGCCCGATCGCCGCTGCGAGTTGTACGTTGGAAGGGAGCGCATCGTTGAGGAAAAGATCCGCGATTTCGTCGTCGACTTCTGCGAGTTGTTCGATCAGCTCTGTGCGTTTTTGAGCGGCTAGCTCGAGAGTAGAAGCTGGGATCTCATCGGATTCGACAACGTCGACACTATGCGGGGCAAAAGCATTGTTTGAGCCTTTGAGCCCGGACAAAGGCGAGAATCTACTCACCCCTTGGCGCCTTTGTTGTAGATGGCTTTCCAGCGGACTAAGTCAACGACACCCTCAAGCTGATCCTCTACGCCGATGGGCACCTGAACCGCTGCAGCGGGTATACGAAGCTTGGTACGAATCTGGTTGATCACGCGCCATGGGTTCGCGCCAGGTCTAAGAAACGCGCACTGAGAAACCATATGAGATAGTTGGGGAAGCCGACGCACCTATCCATCTTGTTAATGAATGATAACCTAGGGACATTATACCTCCGCATTTGACGGTCGACGGTGATTGTTTGACTCTTTGAAACACTCTCGTCACTGGATGAAGCATAGAGCATCACAGGGGAGCTCACCTGAACGCCAGATACTGCACACAGCACCAAAACCGCACCATCCAGCACGCGTAACGCCCGCTCTACTTCTATGGTGAAATCGACATGACCTGAATAAATGTCGAACCACGATGAGCGGGCTCCAAGGAGCATGAGAGACGAAATGTACCAGGCGTGTCGATGATATTAATCGCATACTTTTCCTGTTCACCCGTAACCGGGGACTTTGCCTCCCAATCACAGAACGTTGCTGCACTTTGGATGGTGATACCCTTCTCGCGTTCAAGCTCCATACTATCCATCTTTGCGCCAACATTATCCTTTCCTCTCACCTAAAATGCCACCCTGGTGTCAGCATGAAACTCCGGATGCAAATAAGGTGGAGAGGATGGAGAAGAGGGAGAGAGAAAAGAACGCACCTCATGGATATCGCGTATCCGTCCGGTATAATATAAGATGCGTTCCGTGAGAGTTGTCTTTCCTGAGTCTATATGTGCGGACACTCCAATGTTGCGCTGGTACTTTAACCGGTGGTGGTCTGCCTCTGTGAGTTGGAACCGCTGGGCGAGCGAGGGTGGCGTGTCATTGGCTGATCGTGGCGGTGTCTTCAAGGCTGCAGCCGTTGCTGCAGAAGCATGACGACGCGCGACGGAGAATGGAAGGAGGAGAGCCTTGCGCGCGAGGCAGAGGGAGAAGCGTTGTGCCGGCGGCAGAGGCAGCATCAAGCGACACTGGCAGCACCTCCAAAACTTTTGTTGTCGGAAACCTGCGTGGCTCGTGGCTATCGTTCCGGCCCGCCTGTCCCGCACGGTCCATATCACGTGCACCTACTCTCCCAGGGCTATTCGGACACGAGCGTGACCAGCCTCCTGCAAGACGTCGGCAGTTCATTGTGCATCGTCAATCTTGTTGCAAAATTCATCACGCATCAATCCCCAACAATGTCTGTTCGCACGAATCGCAGTGCGCACGTTGGACCCACGATAAAGCTTGACATTTCCGAGGCGAAATATATTCAAGTTCCCGTACATAAAATGAAGTACAAGGTGTCCAAGTCATATCTCGGAGTCGAGGCTGAAAGTTGAATCCGGAGAAGGGAAGGTGAAAGTGTTGGTAGATAAGTCTGCTTCAATCTGTTCAATCGAAGACTGTATGATATCGGCGAGGGCCAAAGCGACTCGCGACACCCTTAAAAGGACATAGTCAGGCACTCGACACCGATGGCATATGCCTGACATACCATACGGAATGATTCTGGGTGATGGATCCGCAGATCAAGAAGACAAAGAAGTTGACGGAAGCAATCCTGGAGTGTTAAGGCGACGACAAGGAGTCGGCGAGGTTGGCACAAATGAGGGAAGACACCCTCGATTTAGCTGCAAATACCGGAGGGGAATTTTGAGACGGAGCGGGCCTGGATATGATGAGACATGTAAACGATGGAGTTACAGAGTGTTTCTTCGGTGAAGTTGTAAGAGCCGACGGGGGTCCGAGAAAGAGAGAGACATTAATTGTTAGATAACGAGGCCATTCCTAGGATCCTGTGTTCGGTGATTCATACTATTCTGGCTGGGCATGCCGTTAAATGGCCAGAAACTTCTAGTTGGGAAGCACAGATACTTTTGATCGGACAGCTGAGAAGCTGCATTCATAATATGCATGAGGTGGCGATGTAATTCGAGGGAAATTCTCCCAAGTTTGATGAAGAAATGAATACCGAAGCCCATGATGACCGCAGACTGAAGCTGCCAGTGAAAAACCATGGCCCAAGTTCAGCTGTATCACGTGATCACGATGCTCTGTGATCGTCGTTAGCGCGAGTTGAACCCATCTTCTTGATCTTGACCTGCTCAATCGAGAGGCCCAGTTTACATGTGACAAGCCATCCAACAAGAAACCAAAAATATTCTCTGTTCCGATCTTAGGACCTCTCGTTTTGTCAAGTTATTTCACACTCGAGATAAGACTCGGTGTACTAAGAAATAAGAGGTTTCATCGTTGATCGTGCAGTCCGTTCTTGGCCGCTAAAGAGGCTCAACAATATTAATACCGGACGCTAAGTCACGCCACCTAACCACGACCGGCTAACAGCCACCGACGGATTTACCGTTTACTGGTGAAAGCATCATTACAACTTGGGTCTATGACTACATCGGAAAAATAATATCATGCTCAGATAGAAACAGAGTGTTCATCGTACGAACGAGGTGACATAGACCCATACCAACACTACATGGTCATTTCCATGGATACCTTCTGCCGTGGGTGTGAAACCTTCAGTGATTGAGAAGATTGTGATTTGACGGGGGTAAAATTGGCAGGGGTGGGTAGTAGTCTGTGAGGTGGAAAGACGACGCCATGAACTGCCATATTTGAGCAACCACCGTGGCCATCAGAGTCTCAATCGGAAGCTTCCCCACAGCCATGGAGCTTCCCACGCCTCGCAGCTGATTGCCACGGAAGTGGCAAGGGGTACTCTTCCGACACGGACCAGGTGTATGGGACGGCCTGCGTGCTTACGGGAATGATGAATGGGGCGCATGCGTCGTAATATCTGCCGGGTGTGTGAATCGAGAGCTGCTTCAGATTTGAAAACAGCTCCATGGCCGGTTCTCCATGGTTTATTTGAAAAGATCGAGAAATCTCCCCCTGGGGCCCATCGTACACAAGGAGGGCATTCACGTTGCAAAACACCGCAAAGAGTCCGCGCCACGGTAGGCGGTCGAGTTCAACGTGCGGTTGCCTTGAAGTGGGCGTCCTACAATGGATGGTAAGATACCTCGTCGCGAAGAAGCATGTCCTATGTATATAGAAGAGATTTGCTGCGGACAGCACCTGCCAGGTGAAGTCATTGCCATGAAGGGACATAGAAAAGGCAGTAAACCTGGTCCCGTCAGAGAGGATCGCTCTCACGAAAACACCCTTGTCAAGGAACATGAGATCAACGCTGTGAGACCTGAAGTTTTCTGATCTGTTCATGAGTCGCAGGGTGTATGGAATGGATTTAGTCTTCCAGTTGGAGATATATATTTGGAGCTTCTCGAGGGGCGGAGTGGAGATATGAGGAAGAAGCGCTCCCAGGTAGGCGCTTGTACCATTGAATAAAAACCGGCGGAGGTAAGGAAGCTCGACGTGTGTCCGGATCGGCAGGCGCATCATTTGCATTTCTCCAGCAGGACTGCTAGAGAAAGGGCAAAGCCAATCCGGAGTGTCTCCAGACGGGGCATGAGAGAAAGCCGCTGTAGTAAATCATTTGGGCTGAATTTGTCGAGTTCACCGATTTCCGTAAGTGAGAGCGTGACGAGACCCGCGGCAGGCGCAAGTAATAGCGATTGTAAGGGACAGATGATGTTACTCAACACGACCTGCCGTAGACACGGTGCTCGGAATGTTCTGGGAGGTTCCCAGTTCATATAGCGCGCATTCGGGATCTTGAGATACAGGCATTCTAGAATCGGAAATTCCCCGTCTAGGGCCCCGAATACCGTCCCTGAATACGGAGCATGTAGGCGGATGCGGCGCACGCGGCCACGGTGTTGGAGTGCCAGGGTTATTTGTTGTTTGTATTCATGGGGATTTGATCATCGGGACCTTTGTGGATGTACTCGATAACGAGCGGAAGCCGAAGTTCAAGGAAGGGTGGGTGTGCGAGCATGTCTGCTACGGGCTTGCCATCTGTATAGGCGATGCAAAGGCGCAGGTAGGATGGTGACCCAAATATGAGGTGTCTCCATTTTCGGCAAACGCGTACGAGCGTACACCACCAATGCTCGCGAGCCCACCCACCGCCTCCTGAGATCCTCTCGGATATATAGGCTTTGTCATCATCGCATTCTAAACAAACCAGCCGATAGAGATAGAATACGTGGAGGAGCGAATAATCGTCGAGGTTGAAGATAGGCCCGGGTCTGATATTTCTGTCGCTGCTCGGGGATCGCTTTTTACTCGTGAGTTGATAACGACAGGAATAGAAGACGTACCTCCAACGGTTGGACCGATAACCCGGTACGCCTTGACTAGCTCTTCCGAAAGATTGAACGTACGGATTGGGAGATGAGAGATAAGGCATGCGAGTGTCAATGAGGATGTGGTAGAAGATGGACCTCGGCGGGCCTTATATAGGCCAATGGAATATCCCAGTATCAGTGACACTGAACTGTACCGCTCATCTCGGGATTCACGAGCTGGCCACTGCACATTCACCTCGGGTCACTGCACGTTCATAACCTGGGCCCCTGCACGTCTCCCCTTCTCCCAAATGAAGCAACCGTTGACTTGGAACCAGCCGCGCCGCAGCCGCTCTAAGATGATACCTTCAACTCCTTCTTCTGTCAGGTGTAATGAAAGCACACGCCCCAAACAAAGTTAGGTGTACCTATTGATGGTACGCAGTATGATATCAGTTAGAGACACACTAGGATGATCCGGAAGGACCGGGATGGACCAAGTGAATAGGCGCCGCATCGTAATACGTTACCTAATCATCATAATACGATCCGCGGAGACCGATGATATTAGTGGCGAACAAAAGAGATGAAAACAGAATAAAGGCATACGATGATACAAGGCCATTATAGACGAGTGGACCATCGACGACCGGCGGAGACTCATAGTAAAGCCCGACTAGCAAAACCCGCCACTCGGAAAACTCCGTCAGGCGTTAAATTCGCAAAAAAGGCGCTGGCCGTGTCGGTGTCGGACTCGGTCCTCCCAAAGAGTCGCACCACCCTCCGGAGCAGTAGAGGTGGTTCACCAATACTCTGCGGAAGAGCGCCCGCTGCACTTACCAGCATGTATGTCTATTCCCGAACCAAACAATGACAAGTCAAGTAGCGACAAGGAGCGATTACAATACAACAGCTAGAACAACTCCGAGTGTCATCCTCATTGTCATAAGTTACGGACAAGGTGACATAAGTCACTGCAGATCCGGTACAAATGAACGAGACTGACCGCTTTGTGTTCCCTCGCTCACTCAATCCACTTCACGCGAGCAGGACGTGAAGAAACGCGGGACTGGTCTGTTCGGTTGGCGACCTCCCATGAGCAGAGGCGTATTCCCCTCGATGCGACCAGACGTCTACAAAGGTTGCTTACGATGCGGCGCATTCTAGTCTGCTTTGCGTGCTCACGGTGTTTGAAGAGCGAAATTTTTGGTCTGCGTGGTGTGAAGGGAGGTTCATCATGACGTTGTAGTAGCCCCGGCCGGGCGTCACGCGTCATGCCCTGTGCTCGGACGTTTCGTTGTTCATTTATATTGGAATAGCCAGAGTCTTAACTAACCGGTCAAAAATAAATACAAGTCTTTGGAAACAAAGACAATAACCACAGCTCCATGAATCAGGTCAAGGACATGTCCCTTCCAAGAACCTCTCCTGCATTTCCTTGATAAGGACCTCTCTTCGTCCAAGGATATAAGAGCGCGTGCGGCTATGCCGCTCAACGCGCAGGTGGACTTAGTTTTCGAAGGATTTGAGTTCGATCGAGGTAAGGCCGCAGGACTTGGAAGTGAGGCTCTCGACTACACGAATCCGAGGTCATGCTCGAAGTGCTGTAACGTTCTTCGCTGCGATACTTCTCCTTGTCGGCTTCGGCTTTCTCCCCCAGCAGTTAGGACCGGCGCGCATGGTTATCCTGATTCTCGCGAGGTACCGGGAATTACCTGTTTTTCGCAACCAATTCTGATCTTGTCACTTGCACCGTGATCACCTAATGCTTAAAGTATTTGAGGCATTCCTTATCGATCCAAGCGTCGTTTCAATCCGGGGGCATTCAGCACGAATAGTTGCAACAAAGATGGTCCCTCTGGGCTGATGCCCGCGCAAGCTGCGATGTACATGAATTCCGGCATCGGAAGAATATTCTTCTACTTGACTTTCTGGATGTTGGAATGTGTACCCAAAGGTGGATGTGGGAACATGCGATTATGGTTCTTGAATGCATGGATGACTCCAAAAACAAGACAGTAAGACAAGACCCAGGGTGTGACGCCGAAATAAGCATGAGGTGCTGCATGTTTGGCAAACCTGTGTGAGTTTGCATCACCAGCGTGCAATCACGAACGTTGGTGGTACAAACTCACCCAGACCTCACGACCCGATATCCTCCCTCGCAAGACGCGGTCATCGTCGTCTAGATGAAGGGGCCGACTAAATATGGAGAGAAGCGATCACCATCGAGGATGCGCACAAACGTAGTACTGTACGTGGCCTTGTACCGTGTTGTGATAATCTGATAGGAGGTAGCAAGGGCAGGACACATACCTCGAGCGTCAGGACTCATTACTCGAAATAGACTGATCCTTTCATCGGATTGAAGGGGACGACGGAATGATAACTTTTATCCTGGACTGATTGAATCGGTCGTGAATATGCGAAATTTTCACACCACCGTGGCATGAATTTCCAACGTAGGAAGCACAAGTATAAACGTGTCCGAGCTGGGGTGCCGACCCGAGAAGGTTGACCTGTGATGAGGATAGAGGAAGAAGATCGAAAGCAAAAGGGAGAACGGGGTGGCCCTTTTAATCCTGAATCACGTGGTCGGCAAAGACCCCAAAACATGTTGGACAGCGACTCCAGACAAGTACAAGATAGTGTTCACAAACTGAGCCAGACACTGCGGATTTGGACACTACTCCTGTAACGAGCGACACAACTCGCTCGTCACACAAGTAGTGTCTAAACTCGCCTCTTCCGGACATTCTATCTTCCCATTCAAACCCATCTCGGTTCCATCATAATCAATGCATGCAACATTGCATCGTGGCCCGAGCTACTGGCGGCACGATGGGATACAGTACTGACAGGTGCGTGTTGTTTATTGTCGGGAAGGGATGGCGAATTGAATATGAGACGCTAAGACAAGTTTACACCTAGAGGAGCTCGACGACGACGGCAAGTACTCACTTGGCCCACTAGGCGACAATTGCCTCTTGTCTGTATTCTACCGCACCACATCACTGTCACACCTCTAAGTTACAAATATCGCTATATTCCTGTGGCCTTCCAGCCATCCGACAACGTCAGGCTCCACGCTGACATGAGAAGCATCAAGAAGGGGTTCAAACTTCAAGTTTAACCGTCATAGGGACACGTCATTCAAGCATGCTCTGCAACCGTCTTACGTGCCGCCGGGCAATTTGCCTCGGTTAGAACTTAGAAGTAGCCTCAGTGAAGGTTGTACAGTGGGCCTCGACCTCGCAGCGCATGGCCAACGTATGGTGATTATGTGGTGATAATAATAATTGCCATGCTGGTATGTAATTGTTGTGGGTCAAGCGTCGAGTCGCACAAACTCTAACTCTCACCCTCTTTCAAAACCTAAAAGCATTTCGAAATTGTTGCGCCGGTAGCAGGTTGACTCTGACTCTGAATAGCTCATACCCCTGAACTCTTGCGTGGGTATAAACGGCCCACTTGCCCCTAAATTGCCCAGGTCATCAGCTTCAAGCTTCAACAGATGAACGCGGTAAGGACGAAGAAAAGATTTCATTACACGCTGCCTTGGAAGACGGGGGCTTGACTTGGTGAAATCATTACTTGAGCAGGGAGCAGATATCAACTCCCTAAACGCAAGCATACCGGACTCCATTAGACCGAGCGGTTACCCTGGGAGACCTTGATATTGTGCGCTTGCTTATCGAACGGGGCGTGGAGGTGGATTCACGTGATGAGTGGGGGTGGGCCGCGCTACACGTTGCATCACGGTACGGACACCTTGGAGTCGTGCAGGTACTCGTCGATCACGGAGCAAACGTTAACGCAAGGAAGGCGGATCGTTGGGCTCCGTTACATATCTCAGTGGCCATGGGAAGCCTTGGGATCGTTGAATTGTTACTTGAACGTGGCGCAGACATTCAAACATTGAATGACGAGGACGACACTCCATACGAACTATCGCTGCAATATGGATTTCGAAAAATTGCGGATTTACTCTGGGACTCTTCATTCTTCACGGGTTATGTGATGTCTGATTGACGCTTCGATTTTAGGCCTTCATGACAACCTCAACCTTGGAAGATAATCATATGTGACTATCATGGTGTTACAAACGTATTTGTTTATTTGTACTCTGGTTTCTCTACTAGTTGAGTTCATTGTGCGGAAGGAATTATAACAGTGCGTAAATGATTGAAAAGAATGTCATAACAGGTAGAACAAACGGAAATTAAAGTATCGCATAAGGTTTGGAGCGTTTATCCTTGGCCCCAAGAACGCAGTTCTCTGCTTGGAGAGCTACGAAATTCGCGGGGAGTCGACAAGAGAGGGAATTGAGTGAGGCTATGGTAGTTGTAGTTCCGGTATCAATTGAGGACCTTTTCAAGTCCTGCTAGGTGTGGTTTTGCATTCGGCGGCTGTCTCTATGAGCTTTGGCCGTTTCCCGAGTTCATAAAATTCGCATCCATACTCCGTCTCCTTGATCAACTCAGGCTAGCATTCTTCCTCGACGGGTTTCGCCAGGGACGGAGGTTCTGGCACCGTGCCTTCCGTGGTTACGGAATACCACCACCGCGATGGTTCTAGAATACCAGTCGACTTTGGAATTTGCTGCGTCTGCCCAAGGGACGAGGTTTTACCCAGCCAGGGGTTGGCTGGGTCGCGGATGAGCATATCAACGCGATCTGGGTGGTCCTGGAGCCGGCAGAGCAGGAGGTGGTGAAACGGACGACCAAGGAGGAGCCTGAAAGGAGCTGTGCGGATGACGTGTGCTTGAATGTCAAAAGACATATCACCTATGCGGATGCCGAGATCCTCTGCACATCCGAGGGTACGAGACGTGCTGCCATTCGCGTCCTTTATGCGGAGGGTGCGCTGTGTGTTGATCCGCGCGCCGACTTCCTTTGCGAGGTCTTCCCGGATGACCACTAATTGAGAGCCCTGGTCGAGGACGCCAGATTCTGTACGGAGGTCGTTCACGAGCACGTCGACCTCGCGCACGGAGGGAGAGAACTCCGCCTCGCGTTTGGCTGCCAACCCAGATACTGGGCCTGGATCCGCGCTATCATTGCTGACTTGCTCGGAGGAGCCGGTCTCAACGTGGCGGGGTCTAAGGCGCTCGGCGAACTTTTTGCGGATGGCTGGACTGGAGGCAAGGATGTGGGCTGGAGTAATCTGGTCGAGTTTGCCCTCGAAAATCCAGTCCACGACTTGTTTCGTCAAGGCTTGGTCCTCCGCGCTGGCCTCGTACCGGTATTGGGTGGCACGGGCATAATGCACCGGTGGGGCGAATGTGGAGGTAGACGCTGTTGGGGTCGGGGAGGGCGTTTTGGGAGCCGGTACCCTCGAAGGTACAGGGTCTGTTTTCCTCGTTTCGGAGACTTCAGACATGTTGTACTGCTCGTTCGGGTGATTGTCGCTGTTGCCTGTGTCTGAGTCAGCGTCAGCTTCTGTAACACACACGCTTGTAAAAGCCGCCGAACCAGTGAGAACCTCGGAGCTGAGGCTGGCCGTGTGAGGTGGAGGGTCGTATTGCACGGTAGTCGCTGTAGATGTGCTAGAACACTGTTTATTAGCCGCTAGCCAAGCATCGACACCAGCCTTAAGACCGAGGCCACGGCCGTCATTCGGGATGGGGTGGCCGGTTGGTAGGTAGAGGCGGCGGTTGATGATTTTGACGCGACCAGTATCGACGTACTCTTCGGCCACTGAGCAAGAGTAGATGCGGTGGCCGAGGTAGCTGCAGAAGGCACACCCTCGGGCTTGAGCGCTGTACTTAGCGCGGAAATAGTCAGTCTTGGCGTCAGCCGCTGCTGGGGTAGACGTAAGGACGGGGGTGGGAATAGGGGATGGAGCGGAGAGGTGAGGTTGCTGGTGAAGGTGTGGCTGGAAGGGCTGCGTGACGGCGGGGTTCAGCTGGTATGCGATGGAAGCTGAGGATGCCGCAGGAAGGAGCTGAGGCTGAGGTTTGGGGAGGTTCTGTGCGATCACGGGAAAGCGCTTCTGTAATTGTGAGTACAGGATTAAGTACGACGGCTCGTGAATTGAGAGGCTTTGTACTTTTGTGAGCAGGGACAAGGGGTCGTTATCCTCTTTGCCTCGCGTTTTGGATGAGCGGGATCGCTTGAAGCGGACGATCTTGGTTTTGTACTCCTCCGAGCTGGTATCCGAGTTCTCCTCGCTGTCCGAGTCCGAATCCGAGCTCGAGTCAGAGTTCGAACCCGAGTCCGAGACTGAGTCTTCTGAGTGTGCACGGCGCTTCTTGTGGGAATGGGTGGCACCATACCTCCGTTGAATGAACGCGTCCGGGCTGTCGTAGCGGCGTTTCGCATGGCCACGACCACGATGCTTGTCGTGGGACTTCCCTTTTTGCGACTTGGCCGGCCGATGGAAGTGATCTGGGGCGAAGTGGCGGCACACCGCGTCTAGGACGCCTTGAACATGGAAGGGCTCGTGGACTGGATGGTGGGGATAAACTTTCCGAAAGCGTTTTGCTATGATGTCCCGAATGCTGCGGTGGAACCCCTTGAAGAAGGCGGTGTTGAAGTCATCGACGGTGATGCGATTGTTCGATAGAAGGGGGGTGGCAATTGTCAAGAAGTTTCTGTAATACTTTAAAACATCAGCCTCGCTCCGAACACGAGACTTTGCTGAAAGTTTGCGGAAGGCTTTGAGACTTTGTTTTGTGAGCCGACGAAAGGGCCGTGGTGTCGGGATGGTGTTCAAGGTCTGGCCTGAAGTCGTCCCTGTACCCAGCTTGGTAGCCAGGCATCGTTGTCCAAGGTGCTGCAGGGTACGTTGTATGTATCGCAGGGTGGTCTCCACCTTCTGGGCTTAGCGACATGGCAGCGGCGAGGGGTGCTAAATGCGTGACGGATCGGCTCAGGTGCGACCTGGACACGGTGTGAGGCTGTGAAGTCGTTGCTCAGAAATACGGACACTTAGGAGACACAAAACAAATAGAGGAATGGATTCGATGGTGCTAGGGAGCCAACAGGCCAGAGATATATACAGTGAGGCTGCCACAAGTCATGGGAGCGGAACAATGCGATCGGAACGACGGTATACAGAGACAACAATGAATGACACCACAAACTTTGATCACAACACAGGCACATGGCTCGCTGCGCACCTGCGAGTGCCCCAACGTCGAGGGAATCGAGTTGTGGACCGAGGGCAACGCACGCGACGTCCTTACAATATAAATTATGGTATCGGGAAAACCTTGCCTGACGAGACTCTGTTACCGGCGTGCCATGCGCAAATAACGAAAGACCGCAGGTGGGACGCTGTACGAAGTGTGAGGTGTCTGGAAAACTGAGGTGGGCTTATACCACCAGCGTGCGAACAGGAACGCTGGTGGTATAAGTTCACCCAGGTCCCATATGGTTGTATTCTCGTTGAATGCTGGGTGTAGCAAACGACGAGGACAGGGGATAGCAAGATAAGGGAACACACCTCTACAGTAGTGTCGGAACTCGACTGTCTTGGCTCGCGATCGCGCTGAAAGTTTACAATATTGTGATATAGTTTTGTTTCGGAGAAAGCGCAAACGTCCACATATCAGAAACGCGATGTGGAAGAAGGTAGAAAACTGGATAATGCTAGAAGCCATGAGGTGGTAAGCATCGATGGTGTCGGTGTTCGGTGTTTCTCTGCTCGGGAGAAGCCGAACTCCACCGCAACAACCACATCCTCGTCTATAATTATTCTCTGCCATGTCTCTTCTATCTCAATCCGCGGAATGTATACCGAGTAATGAACTAATGAACCCAACGCTGGAGGTTTGTTCGTTGCTTTTATCAATTGAATTGTGACTCAAGGTCGCCAACGGATAGCGGTCCACAAGGCACGCCTATCCACATCCTCAGCAATGATGCGCTCCTCAACGTATTCTCTCTCTGTCGACCGTTCTTCTAAACGACGATGAGGCTGAGGACGACCGTGTCTTAGAGGGAGGGATTGGGACGGCGAGTGCTGGTGGTATAACTCGTGCGCGTTTGTCGCAGGTGGAGATATCTCATACTCGGGTCACCATCCTACCTGCGCCTTTGCCTCGTTTGCACAACTGGCACGCCGGTAGCACACATGCTGGCAAATTCACCCCCCCTTCCTCTCATTATCGATCACATTCTCAAAGATCAAGATCGCGACATCACCACAGAAGATGAGGAGGGAATACTCCTCGCTCTACAACACCATCATCGCGTGCGCCGGATCCGTCTCGAGATGCCCGTCCCAAATTTGCAGAAGCTCGTCACAGCGATGGATGAGGAATTTCCGATGCTAGAATTCCTATGCATCACGGCTCCGACCGAGCAAGATGCGAGCTTGGTATTCCTCAGACACTTCAAGCACCAAATCTACGACACCTTTGTTGGATAACGTCACCTTCCCATAACATCCCCACTACTTACGCCTACTGCCGGCCTCGCCACGCTCTCACTTATGGAGATCCCCTCGTCTGCCAACTTCCGCCCATATGACTTACTTCAACGCCTTGCGCTTATGCCTCAACTGGAGACCCTTGGGATCGGATTTCACTCCCCCGTTTCCAGCCGTGATATCGAGAGGCAACTATCTCGCATGCCCATAGTACACGTCACACTTCCTAACCTACGTGGTTCGGGTTCAGAGGCGTTAGTGCTACTTGGAGGCACTTCTTCCTCGGATTTCTGCTCCTCTCCTCGAGAAGCTCCAAATCTTATTCTCCAGCCAGCTCACTTTTTCCGTCCCACACCTCCTGGAATTTATCAGACCAGCAGAGAATCTTAGGTTCAGCAGCGCCAGGCTCATATTTCACGAAGGAGGCATTTCCACGAGGGTGTATCCTTACGAGGGTGCCAAGATGTATGCCCTATTCGTGAATGTCGGCTGCAAACAGATCGACTGGCAGGTGGCATCCGCAGCTCAAATTTTGAATACGCTCAAAAGTGTATTCTCCTCAGTGGAGCATCTTACTCTTGAGTGTGGATGGATCGATATCGCTAGAGTGGCACCATGAAACCGACCCGCACAGTGGCGCAAGCTTCTCGAATCATTTAACGACATGAAGACGCTTTCGTGGACGCCGGGCTCGCCGGAGACCTCTCTCGCTCCCTGCAATTAGATGATGGTGAACCGTTACCCGTGGAGCTATTACCTGAGCTGAAGGAGGTCTCATATTCTGCAATTGACGACGCTGACGCTACATTTACCCCATTCATCGTTGCCCGTCAGAAGGCAGGCCGTCCCGTAACCCTGGTCCGTCGTGACACGACCTCTTCGGAGTCATTTCGGTAACCGCCTCCTCGAGCTTATCAGCGAATAATCAGGCTGAGCACAGCTCAACTGCTTGGAACACGGCCCGCATATGCATATAACGAGCTGATCTATCCATCATATGGGATAACTTCGGTCGCGCCACGGCCCGTCAGCCCTATATCCCTATAATGGCCACAATTGATTATCAAGGATGTTACGACGACGTATGGATGGCTGGATCGTAGAGATATGCCAGCCTGCATCATTGCTTACTTGCCTTTCGTATCTGCCAATTTTAACTACAGTCAACCCCTCTTAACCCATACCTCCGAAACCTTTTTTCAGGCGTAACTCCTCTAGCCAATACCCTAGCAGTCCTCCAAATGGTATGGGTTAAGAGGGGTTCGACTGTACTATACCCTATTAGTGGTGACCGTGCGAGACAACAATCCTATTACTATGGTGTCTGTTTGTAGAGGTTAAACCTATAATGTTGAAAACAATACTGTCGGTGCTGTCTCCGCTCAAAGTCAGTGATGACCACTTTGACTTCGTACAAGGCGCTTAACTTAGTAAGGGTACTGTGCAAATACCAACGGAGTACTTGTCGTTGTAGTTACTTATGGATCTCTGTGACAGCATTGATTGAGCACAATCTAAGAGCGGGTCAGTCCTACTACAGTAGGATACCCACCTTGACACCTCTCGACGAAAAAGCGCTGAGCATGTTCACAAGCGGCAGCCCTCTAGACCAGATATAACGTCATTGCCGCACTCAACATGCTTGGAGGTCGAGGATAACGATAAAGGAGTTTCAGCTCCAAACTTTGGAAGAGGACGAAGAGTCTAGTACAATATAGATGACAATTATCCTAGTACGTTTGCGCACACGTTTCTTTTACCAACATGCTGTTGATGTGCCTCATCTCGAATGCCAGATAGCTAAGAAGACAGATGGCCCAATTTGTGTCATCATGCTCTTCACACGACCTCAACAATCTTTAATCAGTCCTCCAGGGGATCGCCGATTCGCCACTAACCTAGGCGCACATTGCCATCAGGTCGCAGGCACAGATCGCCACCCTCGCCAGATCACCACCATCCAGAACTGTAGCAGAGCCATTCAACAGGGGCTATGTGATCAAACAATGATCAAGGGGATACACGCGTATACGATCTCGCGGTTTGAATACTGTTACGACACGCTGGTCATTACAAGACAGACTTTAAATACAGGGAATCACACCTGGCCGTTCTTTTCCTCTGTATATCACAACATACCTACTGAATTGGAATGATAAGCACTCAGGCGGTGTACTATTGAAAGAACAGCAACTTTACCCTAAATCAAGTATTTCGCCTGTCCTTGCTCAGGGCTGAGACTGATGAGACCTTGCTGGGCGAGTATTAGCACAACGTGGATGACCCAAACCAAACATTGGCCGTCTTCCGGTGCCGGCAAGGCGACAGCCTCTGCTGTTTCGGTCAGCTAGGCCACCGTGACTGAGCACTAGTGAATTTGATCGAAGATGAGAGTCTGATCGACCTGGTTATGTTTTCATATCGCTTCTCATAGATCCGCTGCAAATTATTAGCGTCGAACTCGACGAGGTTTGCCGTATTAGAGCCCAATGGGATCATGGCCATAAGTCCAGCATGTGCCCGTCTGAGCATCCACCGATATACTGTATAAGGATCCCGCGACGGCAGACCTGCAGAAAGAGTAATTTTGACTTACCTCTGGTAAGCAGAATTAAACGTACATCATAGATAAGTAAAATCGAATCGGTAGAGAAAGACTCGGAGGTGCTGCCACGAAAACGATCATGTGGGAGTGGGTGATGATGCGATGATGGCCCCGTCAACTTAAGAGCGATGCGGCTCTGACAAATCTCAAGTTCATGGACGACACTCAAAGCTCAACTCGACGTAGAATTACAATGGCAAGAAAAAAAAAAGGTTACTCAATGCTTGTTGTTGGATTGCTGAAGCTTTGATTGGATGACGGTGAGAAGATAAGACATGTTGTCTTGCTTCTTCTCTATCGTCTCCTGCAACGCATCCAAATTCGTCTTGATATACTCAATCTTTCCCTCGTAGTACTTCACCGCCTGCGCCCGTGTCTAAAGGAGCGGTGGCCACCGTGTGTATAGTTCCACATGTTAGCAAAATAACACATCCCCGTACCTTTTGAACGTAGTACCCCGTCCCGACGTCGACGATGACGTTCTCCACACCTTGTAACTTTCCCGGAACATAAAGCGAACTCGTGAGGGGGACCAGAATGGTTTTGTCTCGAAAGGTTATTAACCAAGTGCGTATCATATGTGTGAATGCGTAGAAGGCGTACCTTTGTTCTCTCGCTTGACCTCCTTTGCGCTTTCGATGCACGACCGGAACTTGGCCTGCGCTTGCTTCAGTTGGGCGAAAGAATTGGTCAAGTGTGAGAGTTCCTGGTTATGATGACTCAAGGTTGGAGCGGAGAACACGGAAAGCAATTACACACTTCTTCCAGCTGCTTTTTTACTTCTATGAGCTGAGGAAGCTCGAGATCTGCCACGTTTACTTGCTGTGTCGGGGCTGTTGTAGATGTAGAAGGCGCGGACATCGTGGTCCGTTGCTACGTTGCTCTGTTGGCAATTCCTCATTCGGCCTGGCTTGGCTTGACTGTCTTCCGTTCCCGTTCCCCTCCCGCTCGCTCTCTCGCTCGCCACGATGGCAACAAGTCATGCTCCGAACCCACCACGGGACATCGGTGCGTTCTCTGCATGGCCTACACGGGATCCAGCAGTGTCGACTAATCATACTATTTTCAGTTGCGATATTTCACGCCTCTTTTCACCCTACCCGTGGAAACATTCTCGATTGGTCTCTCAAGGCCTCTGACGGTATTCCATCCCACCAAACCATTGCATCCAAGTATGCTAAGCCTACGCATCGCACTGTGTAGATCTACAGCTCGACGGCGTGGAATTCAGCGCATTGCCCAGTGCGCTGCACCTTGTGGAGCATGATGTCGTGTAAGTGCGCCACAACCGCCTCCGTTAAATATATCTCTTACCTCCCCCCTCTCTCGTCCTCTTACGACGAAAACCGCACGTTCCCCCAACTACCAGCCACTTTACCAAAGATTCCCATCGCGGTGTCTGCGTCTTTAGCCGGCGTCAGACCTCCGAGGAAGGCCAGCGCGGCTTCCGCCTCTCCTCCTTCGGCATTCTCCTCGCGCGTTCTGTGCGCCCGCGTCCCTGGAGACACATCGCTGCACTCAAGGCGCTTGCGCACGAGATGTATGCCTCGCTTGAACAGCAGGCGCGCGGATGCGTGCGCGAGCCACAGGAGGACGACTGGGTACCCGCGCAGCAGTTCTTCGAAGAGCGCCGGGTACAGCACACGGACTTGGGCGCGGGTGAATGGCGTCGGTGGAGCGAGGAGCTAGACGATGAGAATGATGAGAATGTGAGCTTCCATTCCTTCGTTTTTGCCTGCGAGTTACCGGAGTGCCAACTTTTCCTCCCCTTTGGAACAGCAGCAAATTGACATGATGGACACGTCAATACATGTTAACCCGACGCTACATCTACCACATGTCCTGCGCCTTCTTGGACCGTCGTCACTCACATTGTACAAACACGTGCTCGGTCGCAGACGCATCCTCGTGTATACGCAACCGCCCATTGAGCCAGCGTACATCCTCTGCCAGGTGGCCGCCGATATTTGCTTCGAGGACCAGACCGCACATGATTCCTCCGAAGGCTCTACCGCTCCGCACCCACGCTTGAAAGGGAAGCAGAAGGAAGGTATCAACGTGCTCGGCGTCGTAACCTTACACGATATCGGACTCCTAGAACGCGAGTCGAAAACTGGGCGTGGTTGGATAGCGTGTACGTATTATTTTCAATGGGCTTTTGTTCGCCTAATTAGTATTTCACCACTCTTTCTATAGGCACAACGGATGCTCTGTTCCTAGAGAAACCACAGTATTACGACCTCGTCATTGACACGACAACTTTCTCGACCGAGAGGGCATCCCGCCCGAATCTCCAGCTCTCCGTAAGGGAGCCAAATGGCCGCTCCCAAAGACCGTCGTACCGCCTCTCCACCGTGCGCTTTACCTGGAGTGACGTCAAACTAGTGCGTAATCCCTAATTACCCGTTCTCCTTTCTACGATGACGCGAACCCCATCCGACAGTGGAATGAGCTTAATCGCATCCTCCAGCTTGACGCCGACACCAGCGGCTCCGCACATACCGCCGCCGCACCCTCGCTCGGGACGGACGCATGGCGCCTGTACGAAGACGTGTGTCTCGTCTGCGCAGGGCTCTGGACGGGTGGGCCGTGGCGTAACAATCGACATGGTTTGCAGGAAAGCTGGACCGGGCCCGAGGAAGACAGATTTTTAGACAACCCCGTGCGCGTGCGCGCCCATGGAGAAGGCATTGAGGGCAGACCTATAGCTGTGGCTACAGCTGGAGGCTCGACACGGACGCGATCGTATCGTCGGGCAACCCAGCGGTATTTACCTTCGCCGTGGATGACTACCACACCATCAGTGACAGGCGACGAAGTGCCGAAGGATGCGTATCATGATGATGACGAGGAGGGAGAGTCTGCAGCGCTGGTCCATGATCGACAGCGTCGGACAACGCTCGCTCTACTCCAGACTTTCCACGCGCAGACACGCTTCTGGCTCTCACGCCTCGCTACACTGCTTCCGCCTCAACGCACCGCTACCTCCGCTAGTGGCGAACCGAGGGCAATCGAACCTGAAGGGGAGACCAGGGAGCGGGATGAAGTGGTGGTGGTGCAACTGGCGCCGCGGGACGTGCTCGAGTTGGAGCTTAGCCCTTTGAGCAGCCTCGATGCGCAGTTTGTCGAGTGGCTCGTGGAGGAGTATGGTGCAGGGTCTGGCATGCCCGTATCAGTCTCAGTCCGGCGTGGCTGGCGGGACCTTCTCGGACTCGTGTTTACAGTGCTAATCGGCGGAGGCAACGGCTAGTCATCTTCGTCCCCACCTAACTGATCATCCTCATCCATCTGCTAACGTTTACAGTATACTACATATTCATCATATGCTGTATTCTATTTTCCTTTTTTTTTCCCCTCCATTTCTTTAGCCATCGTCCTTTGATGCCGATTACTGTAGCGCCACGGTATAGAGAAATACCCGTATTATTCATTACTAAAAGACCCAAACTGTGATTGATGATATTACCATTTTTTCAGGTTAAAGTTGGCCTTCGCATTCGGTACTTAGTAGAGGCCGAGGATGTACGACTCGTAAGTCGTACACCGAGTCCAGCAGCAAGAGCATAGAATGGCATGTTTTTTTTTTTTTTTTTTTCGAATCCATTTTAGTGCGCCTTGGGTACAGAACCCTATGTAGCACTTTACAAACAAATAATCTCCGTCTCCATAAATCCATACTGCTTTCCTCCAATAAAGATGTTGTTAATTTGAATCTGCAGCGTGTAGCCGAGACAATGTGCCAGAAATTGAGCGGGTGGGTGATGTCGGTGTGAGTGGAGCAAAATTTCATTTCGCCAGCGGGCGAGAATTTTGATGCCGCGAGTGTTGGAACTTGAGTTTGAACGGTGTGGGTGGACTCGGGCTGTGGGGGTGTTGATGGCCTGCTTCCCGCAGGTTGTGTCTTCATCGTATACCCTCTCTCAGCCTCTCCTTCCTCCCGGACCTCCGTTCCTCCTCCTTCCTACCCTCCATTCCTCCCCTTCACGCGCCTTCCCCCTACTTCTTGTTCTTGATGGGATTGGTGGTCCCGGCACTTGGCATTGTTAGTATCCTTCTTGTATCTGAGTCTTGGTCTTGTGAGTGTTACGCTTGTTCTTGTTCTTGATCTTGATCTTGGTCTTGTGCGTCCGCTTGCATCTCTTGAATATGCTTCTCTTTGTCTTGGAATCTACCGGTCGCGTCTAAGAAATTAATCAGCGGTATGATAGTTTTCTGATTGGAGAGAATATCTGTCATTGATGGTGCTGTCCTATTTAATTTGACGAGGAGCGGCCAACGTTCATGCGCGTATTTGGGACACCGCAGCAGGAAGTGTTCCGCCGTTTCGCACTGGTCGCCGCATGCTGGACATCTAGCGCTATCGACCTTCTTGAAACGGTGGAGGTATCCGTTGAGTGGGGCGTGTCCAACCCGGAGTTGAAAGATAAGACTGGCAAGACGTCTTGGTATTCTGTGGTTACTTGTCAGCGATAGGAATTTCTGCGATGATGGGGATGCTGTGTCTTTAGCCTTAAGTCGCTTGTAACCCTTCGACGCTTGCCAGTCATTTTTCCAAGTATCGTTTCTTTCCTTGTTGTTGGCTTGCCTGAGCGCCGACACACTGAGCTTGATATTCTTCCGTAGGTATCTGGGCAGTTCCTTGCTATCTGAACTATGTCCATCTGCTGCGCGTTTAGCCTCCTTATCCGCTTTTTCATTACCTGGTATGCCCACGTGACCCGCTGTCCATCGGATCGTGAGACTGTAGTTTGTGTTACCGGCTCTGTTTTGGAGGTGTGTCGCGATACGTAGTGCTTCAGCCGCCAGGTGATGCCCTGGGTTGGTTAGTTCTGTTAGTAACGTCTTTATGGCCCCTTGACTATCAATCCCGATAGCACAACTTTTGCGGTTCCGCTTCTCTGTATTAATTAAGTGGACGCCGAGGATTAGGCCTACCAGCTCGGCTTCTGGTACCGTGTGCTGTTCCGTCGTGCCCAGGCATAACCTGAGCACACGATCCGGTTTACCTTGCCTCATTAGTACAGCTGCCGCACCTACCTTTCCGTCGTGAGCTGAACCATCTGAGTATACCTTTATTATCTCTCTTGAAGTATTGTCGAGCTGAGCCGAGGCTTCCTTACTCTCCGATATTTCCACACTCCAAGGTAGCTGGCTTCTTTTAGCTGGGTTTTGTCTTACCACTGGCACCGTTTCGACCTCCTTTGAGCTAATTCATAGAGTTGTGTCATGTGATGTAACGCTGACTTATGTCTTTTTACCTTTCTCGCGCCTGCAGTCTGTATTGCTTACGGAGGGGATGTGAGTCTGGTAGAGATGCGAATCTTACCGCGGTTCTGAAGAGTATTTTACCGACCTTAAGGTGCATCGGAAGGGTTGATGCGTGGGCGTCCAGAGCGTCTGTTGGAGAAGTGCGAAATCCGCCCGTTATAGCGAGTGTCCCTGCTCTTTGAGTGGTGGTTAGTTTTCTGATCGCGAATACTGAACCTTTCTTTCTGCCTCCCTCAGGTGTTTCGTGAGTGGGGACACACCACACGTCTATGCCGTACAGGATTCTTGGTATCGCCACGCCGACATATACTCTTCGTGCCGCTTTTGGTGTTAGCCCCCAGCTGGGCCTCGCCGCTCTCCGAATCTGCGCCGCCCATTTAGCACCCTTCTCCTGAATATACGCAGTTTGTTCCTTCCAATTGAGATTTTGATCCAGCATAATTCCCAAGTATTTGGTACTTTTGGTTGGCTCTATTGTAATGCCAGGAAGCGTCAAGGGAGGTCTTGCTACTGCTTTACTGCTGTGTGCGAAGTCTATCAGTGCTAGTTTGCTATATTCGAAAGGAGAGTTGTGTGTCTTAGCCCAGTTGATCGCTCCGTCTTCTCTCGTCATCATGTCTTTGAGCTTTACGTGTGCCTCTTCGAACGTATTCGCCACTGCTGCTAAAATTGCGTCATCCACATACGCCTCGGCAAATTCACCTTCGTCCTCTTTCGGGATTTCTACTAGTCTGCATTGTAGAATTGGTATAGAGCCATTGAGAGGGGGTCTCCCTGGCCTATACCGTTGTTAATCTCTATTGGTAGTGAAGTGTGATCATCGAAGCGTAGCGTGGTAGACCTGTCTCGTAGCATGTTAGCGACATATTGGATAATCTTTTTAGGGACTCGTCTGGCTCGGAGGTTGTGCACAAGTTGTTCATTGACCGCGTTCGGGAAGGCTCCCTCGATGTCAAGGAACAGTACGGAAATTACCTTCCCTCTCCTCCACTCGTTTTTAACGCGGTTTACCAAGAGGTGAACCGCGTCGGAGGCAGTCCGCTTGGCCCTTCCTCCGAAGTGATTTAGTGGAAGGAGGCTGTGTTTCTCTGCGTAAAACATTAACTGCTCGGCTATAACAGATGATAAGAGCTTAGCAAGAGTATTCAGTAGGGCAATAGGCCTGTAGGCTTTGGGAACGTTGTATTTTGGCTTTCCTGGTTTGCGAAGGACCACTGTAGTGAAGTGCTTCCATGGGTCGTGGTATATTCCCAGCTTTATAATCGCTGTGAATATGTGGTATAGCCTGTTCACGAGAATATCAGCGCATTTCGATAGGACGATATTTGGAATTGTATCTGGGCCTGGGGCTTTGTACGGTTTGAGTTTCCCTAAGTGTCTCCGAATCTGATCGCGCGTGATACCATCCATTTTGCAGACGGGATCCGGGTAGCTCTGCTCAGGGACGCGAGTTGTTGCTTCTGACGGCCTTGCGGGAAAGAAGGTCTTCGCCAGTAGTACACTCTTGTCTTCGTTAGTACTCGCAGTTACCTCAGTTCCGTTGCGTGAGGCTGAGAGCGTCGGGATTCTGGTTGCACCACCGTCCGAGGCCGGAGCCGAAATATACCTATGTGCGGTCCAGATATCTGGATCGTCCGCTTTTTCCAGCCAATCTCTCCAGTGATGTTTCTTATTATATTCTATAGCTTTGTCGTATTCTTTCTTCGCTTTGGCACTTTCTGCGTGAAGGGGGTTATTTGGGTTGTCTTTGTACTTACTAGCTTTCCTCCCGATTTTGCTTGCTTTGCGTCTAAGGTCCGTGAGTTCCTTGGTCCACCAGCGTCTCGACATTGGGCCTAAGTTAGATGTAGGGACTTCTCTTTTAATAGTGATCTGTAACGCATTCGTCAGCCTTACGCATTCTGTGTCTAACTCGCCTTGGTCTTTTATGGCCCTTGGGAGTCCGAAATCTTGGAGTTGTTCCTCCAACGTTTCTCTGAATTTCTCCCAGTCCACGTTTCTGAAATTTGAGACTTGTTTTGCCGGGGCCCTCGCGACGACAAGATCTAGGTTAGTGACTATAGGGAGATGGTCAGTGTTTGGGCTGAGGTCGTTAGTAACAACTTCGCAAGATATGAGTGCGTCTAGCGAGTGCTCCGAAAGGAATACATGATCCAGTCTGGTCCACTTTTTGGAAACGTTGTGCTTGTGCGTTGGTATCTTGGGGGGGAGGGCGAGTTCTAGCCCGGCGTCCGCCACCGCACTGATTAGCTTCTCGGCTTTACTGATCGCGTCTTTGGTGAAAAGCCTAGTGTCGGAGGTGCTGTCCCAGTACGGATGGTGCCTATTGAAATCCCCCAGCCAGATAGTGTGCGCATCCTCGTTTTGCTGTACTAGCTCATTATCGTCAACGCGTCTCTGAAAGTTCTTTACCTGTTCTACTGTAAGGTCATGCACGCAATCGTTGTAGATGTTAAGCAGCAAGAGCGAGCCCCACGTGCCCGTCAGTTTGACGACTGTGACATCTCCCGAGTCAAAGTCTACTTGAGACCAGCTATTAGTAAAGATGTCCGCGCGTATTAAAATTACCGATCTAGTTTTGGATGAGTCTTTTGCGTGCGTGGATGGGTATATTACTCTCCAATCTCTGGTGGCAATCGTGACCGCGAGATCACTAATTGCCGGCTCCTGTAATGCTATGATGTCAATATGTTTCTCGGTAAGTCTCGCGCTACTTATTAAGTCATGTTGGCATATTCTAGATTTATTAACGTTTTGTTGCCAGATTTTGAGATTGCTGAAGTCTCTGTTCATATTATGTGTAAGATTACCTAATTCCATGTTGAAGGGTTACCAGGGTGTTCGTCGTTGAAACTAGATGGGCTCGCTGCGTCGTTGTTAGATAATTCACCTTCCTCACCTATATCTGCGGCAAAATCGTCGCTCTTTGCTTGGCTTCCGCTGGGGCCGTAATAGTTAGTAATAGATGTCTGGCCTGCTGCTCGTGGGGGAGTGCGGCGTCTGCGGCGTTGATTGATCGGTCTAGTGGGGGCTTCCCTTGGCATGTCCCGGTTAGGGGGAGGGAGGCTGCCTACCGCGAAGCGTGCCGGAAAGCGCTCAGAGAATGGAATTTTTATGGGTCTGATTACCTTAGTC
This sequence comes from Russula aff. rugulosa BPL654, assembly GCA_022496225.1. Taxonomy (NCBI): domain Eukaryota; kingdom Fungi; phylum Basidiomycota; class Agaricomycetes; order Russulales; family Russulaceae; genus Russula; species Russula aff. rugulosa BPL654. The sequence goes on along the minus strand of WTXE01000099.1, from coordinate 35,809 downwards.
CACGGCTCCTCAGTGGGGAAGTACTTGAGGGCGTTTTCTGGATGCGTCTCATCGTATTCTGCACATCTTCTCAGGAAAATCGGACATTGTCTGTCCCAGCTCGCGTGTGAGTTGTTATCACAGGGTGCACAGTACCTTTTTGTCTTTTCCCTGCACGCATTAGTCCAGTGGTCACCTCCGCATGTACCGCATGTATCCTTTGTGGCTGTACATTGGTTCGCGAAGTGTCCCCATTTTCTGCACTTCAGGCATTGAGTAGGTTCCTGCTTTAACCTAGTGGGATACGTCTTTACACCGTGTACGAGTATCCCGTCCCTAATGCAAATGTTAGCTGCTTCAGCGCTATTTAGGGAGAATATGGCGTGAGCGAGCCGTTGCTCCGGGTTACGCCTTCTCTCCGGCTTGATCCAGCGTATTTTAGAGATGGAGTGCTCTATCAACCGGTTCACCTCCTCGATCTCTCTAATGTGTACGTCTGCATTTGGGTCCAGCGTAATTGGGACTTTGGGGACTAGGATTACGTGCTGTCGTTGCCTGATGCTTGCACCTGTGGCTAGGAAGCCTGTAAATAAGATCTCGTTATCCGTTTCCTGAATCCAGTCCGCCATTTCCTTGGTGTTGAAGAGCACCATGATACCATTGTTCCGTAACTTGGTTACCTCTTCTACTTTGGCGTTTTCCGGCGGGGGGGAGGAGATTTGTTTGATGGCATCTTTAACCTTTTCGATAATCGCCATTTCGCTGAAGGAGGTCATCTGGTTGTCTGGGAAGTCTATAAGGACTTGCCTCTTTTTCCTGTCCGCCCTTGCCACTATCGCTGGGTCTATCTCTCCTTGCCCTTCCCTGACGTGAGCTGCCTGGGCTGGGACCTTGAGTAACGCGTCTTTGTACGTGTTCGCTGTGGATTCAAGCTGGGAGGTCGTGCTTGAGACCGTTGCGAGCTTCCCGTTTAGTTCCGCGGCCACGGATTCTAAGCGTTCTGTCGACTTTTCGAACTGCTCTAATGATTTTGTCAGTTTGTCTTCGAGACCTGCCGTTTTCTCCAGGAGTGACTGCCCAGACATCTCTATCTCTGCAGCTTTCGTTGCGAGGGTGAAGAGTTCCGTCAATGCGAGTCTGGGTTGATCCGTCGGATCGAACTTCTCTATTATCTGTCGAATGCCGTCAGCGATCATTCTGTACGTGGAGTGTGGAAGGTGAGGTGCAGCTGAGGCGCTCTCTGCAGCCTGTGTGGTGCTCTCCTTTCTCGCCGAAGGCGTCTGCTCTCGTCGAACTACTGCATCTCTTTGTGAGGGTGATGGGGAGGGCGTTGGTTGCGGAATTCTGCTTTGGGATCTCGTTTGAGGTCTCGGATTGGGGGTCTGGACCTTCGCCGCGGGAGGCGGGCGTCCTGCCATTTTCTTGGTTCTTTTTCTTATCGGTTATCGTCTGTATTGTTTATTATATAGAAGTATGAGGATGTATGAGGTGAGAGGGGGTATTCTATTGACTATATCACTATTTCCTATGCCCACTTTCAATTTGGCTCGTTGCCACGTAGCCGCGTTGGTGGTGGTTACCGGAAAAGGAATCTCCAGAATGGCATGTTACGTGGGCACTGCCATTTTGACGCTTGAACACAGATGTTGGGAATGAGATCAATGCATTTACAACTTTGTCGTATTATATTACAGTAGAGCAAATTGGGTTTGTGGGGCATGTAGTAAGCACTCTGCAGCAACGGAGAAGAGCGAACCGCTCCGTGGAACGTAGACCGTTAATCGTTATCACGAAGTCGTCACGCCAGTGAGATCCCCACCCGCAGCACGTTCCACACCCTTCAGTAGCGTAGCCAACCTCCTCTGCGCATCCTCGCGACGAGCCCTCGCTCCGCGACCCCCAGCCTCATCGTCGCTCACTTCACCATCTCCACCACCATCGCCGGCAGCAGCACGACCCCCAGAGCCACCACCACCGCCTCCAGCCCCGCCGCCACCGCTCGCGCGCTCGGCCATGAACTCAGCAACGAAATGCGCAATAGCCTCCTCACCAATTTCCGCCATTGCACGAGGACCCCACCGCCATTCCCATGCTGCGTCGTTATCATCGCCACCACCGCTTCCCTGTGTCGCTCCGCCAGTGCGCCCACGGCCGCGTTTCTGTGAGGTGCCGTTTGCCCCTCCGCTGCCTCCGCTGCCGATGCGCGAGCGGTCGAGGTAGCCTTGGCGCTGGAGTTGGACGAGATATGCGTCGAGTGTTAGAGTGCGGTGGGGAGAATGAGCAGGGAGTGCGAGTTGTGTTGGAGGGCGGAGGCGCAGACGACGGAGAAGCATGCGTAAGTCCACTGTGCAATAGCGTCAGATCTGGGATGAGAAATGGAAGGAATAGGAGTATTGGGGGAGGACGCACTGTCAGTGATGATCTTGCCGCTCACGAGGATAAGCGCGAGGATAACGTGTAGGATACCGAGTGCGGAAGCTGGTCTGCGCTGTTCCACGCGATGATACTCCCGTACGTGCGCACACCGTGCTCTGCACCATCAACATCATCTGGCGCATCCGCAGCCTCTACCTCGAGAATACGCTTGTTCGTCTGTGACGCGCGTTCAATGAGGGCAGGATCTAGCATCGAGCGAAGGATGTATGTCTTGGAACCCTGCGTGACAGCTAAACAGACAAACGGTCAGAGAGTCAGACCAAACTGTCCACGTCTACTCCCAGAACAAGAAAGCGGGCAAGGCAAACGACGGGTCACACCTTTCTTCCTAAGTCCGGTGACAGCCTGTCGACCGCCCGCGGTGTCGTCCTCTCCAGCGCCGTTCTGAGTCCCCGCTTTCTCCTGCGTCTTGCCCCTGCCCGTGCCACTGCCAGCGGTATCGTGCGTGGCAGCGCGCGTGGGCAACTCGATGAGTCCATACCAAATGTCCCACGCAGGATCTTTTGGGCCTCCTCAAACACGGTCTTAAATGCGCCGCGTTGCGAGCCTATAACCTTTTTCGAGATCTCGTCGCGGCGGAGTGGCATGCGCCTTTGTTCATTAAAGAGCGCGAGCCGAACCAGATCGGTCGCGCGTTTTTTCAGGTCCTATTAAAGTGAAGCCAAATTAAGTTGAGAACGGCATAGTTCAGAAATGTAACCAATGAGGGTTGCACGTACTGCGCCAGTGTCATCCATACCGGGCTCATCGTCGTCCTCGTGGTTTTCGGCTGCGATCTCTTCCGCGTCATCCTCGTCTTCATGGCGTCGCTGCGAGCGACCGTAGCGCTGCGTTTGTGTCTGTGAGGGCTGTCGCTGCGAGCGTGAAGGGCCTGCGCGTGGCATGCTTTAAGTGAACGTTAAACGGGGTGGATTGTCAATGAGGTAAGGACGAGACGCGGTGATTACAATTTTAAATTAGTCACAAGCACGCGACGCGTTCAGTCACACGTGACAACACCACCTTTCTTTCATCTGCCCATTCACATAATTCACCGCTCAACGTTCAACGTTCACCTGTTCACCGCACGCGGCAGTTTGACCATGCGCATGAGAAAATTGACTCTCAACTAATTTCAAGCTCTATGTCCTCATCCTTTTGCGGAACTCAAGTGTTCTACTTGGTGTAATACCACACAGGCTCGTTCCCTATCGCATTTCAAAGTGATCCGGGTGTCCAAGCATGATGATCTTGTCAATATGTGCTTGAAATATGAAGTAGAACTGTCCTATGAGACCTTGTAGATGGAGTGGAAAGATGTGTCGTCGGTGTGGGTGTAAGAGGAAGGTCAGGTTTTGCAACGTTTGACTGAGAACTCGATCCCCGTACCGTGGTGGTGAAGTGTCCCCCCTCGTACGATGTCGATATACTCTCTGTCCTGGCCACACAGTCCTCCTAATTTTAATTGCTTCGCGGGTGATATTGCATTAACCGCCCAGAGACGGACTATCGGAACCATATATTAAATTCGGGCGCATAGACGTATACCTAGGAAAGATCATACTAATCATCGATTAGCCCAGACTTGAGCTGTAAGTAAAGGTTCCTCCTATCGGTAGGCACATAGAGCGAATGGGCAACCACGGAGCCATCCCCTGTATAACAAGCTGAAACACTGGTTCACGCGACAAGAGACGTCGCCAGCTCGACTCAACACTACCACGCGACATAATCTTTACAGATCACTAGCACGTTCTCCAAGACCTCATGTGTCTCCCGAGTCAACCTCGAAACTGGACCAATTTTTCTACAGAGACAACGCGTGGCATTGTACGTGATGAATCCCGTTTAGGAAGGCGTCGCCTTTGGTGGCGGAATTGATCCGTTCACTGCGGCCAACTGTCGCCAACCATGTCATCTACATCGCCTTCCCGCATCCTTGTTGGCCACGCATATGCTACGGATAACTACCTTCCTGGTGAAGGCGAGGTCATTGTTGTTCGCCTCTCCCAAGCCCTCTTTGGCCCTGGCTCTACCCTTGGTAGTGCCCTCGATCTACCTTCCCATGCTAATCGTCATAATTATCATCATGCAGTCGTCATAGACCTTACGTTGAATGTGTTCGAATCCACCATTACGCTCACAGTCCTCCCAATGCCTGCCTACTCCGCCATCGACCCAGTTTCCGGACTATCCTCTACGAGTTGGCTACTTAGTCAACCCGCCGACTATCAGAAACTGCACATCCCAGTTCCATATGAGCAGATCCCCCTATTACACCACCCCATCCCCCATCCCCAACCCCAGCACAGTTCGGTGATCCTATTGAAGTGGGTGGGTGGAAGGACCGCAAACCCAGCTGGATACAAGTTGTGCCCATGTTGACGAAGTTAAAGTACACAACAAGAGTGCGTATTGAACTCTCCTCGAGGCAGGTATTGCTCACGAACATTTTTAACATAGTTCAAGTGTTACGAACCACCAGTGAAACTGAGCAGGGATGAAGTTCGGGCCTGAAAGCGTATAGAGGTCTCTTGCCTTCGCCCGTCCTCCACGATAGCGGTACTATGCCTCCAGGAGGCGGCAGTGCTGCGCCTGGAGCCCCCGACACGTCGTCATTAGAGAAAGACACAGTTCCTGGCAGTGGCTCCTCAGAGCACCCAAGACAAGACAGTGGCTATGGTGGTGCGGCTTTCGGAGCTGGCGGGAGCTCTGCCTTGCAAGCGCTTTATGCAACCGATGCTGTCAAACAAGCCTTCGCGAGCCTCTCGTACCGCGACCGACCCGCCTTGATTCTCGACTCAGATGACGACGACGACGACGACGACGACTGGGAAGACAGAATGGATCCAATTGAATTTGCTAGGTACTATGCAGCTCAGAATGCGCAGTTGGCCAAGATTGTTCAAGATCACGATGACAAGATGCGCAAGCGCCTCGATGAGAGGATCGGGAGCTGGGTGGAAGGAATGCAATCTTAGACTGCGTATAATTATTGTCCTATTTCCCTGTAATTATATCCATCACCAATCCATCCTCAACATCAATTGTCATACGAACAGCTTTAGCACATGCAATACTTACATGATTTCAAAAAAAAATAGAGTGAAAACCCTGTTTCAACTGTAGGATGCCGTAGCTTCCATGAAGTCAGGTCTGCACCAAGATCCCTCAATTTAAGCCTAAATTTTCAATTTGAATGCTATGCGAGCCTCGAGGGCTGCGTTATTCCACCACACCTGATCCAGGATGCAATAATATACTTGACTGGAGAAGGGAGATAATGGGCAAGTCAAATTCCAAAGTCAGTTGATAGACTATGGTGCTAGTAACGGATCCGTATTCAGCGAACGACGAAAGCGATGCAGGATATACGAGGACGTGGGTACCGGACAAAAGAAGTGATAGCATATGAGAAGATAGTTGCTCGAACGAGAGGGATATTCCATTTTGCATAGACCTGTTGTCGTAGAGGCCCGTGTAAAACCGATCTGACGAGCTCCCAGACTTGGGCCGTAAGTGTAAAGGTTCCTCCTGTCGGTAGTGCACATAATGGGCAATCATCGAGCCATCCTCTGCATGACAAGCTGAGACATTGGTTCACGTGACAAGGGACGTCGCCAGCTCGACTCAATACTACTATGCAACAGAATCCTTGGAATACCGAGACTGATAGTACTAATCATTCGCGCGTTCTCCAAGACTTCATGCCAGTGTGTCTTACCAGTCAACCAAAAAAGTGGGCCAATCTTATACAGAGACAACGGTCATGTCGAAGACTATCGTAGGACGCCATCTAAGAGAAAGTCCAGCCTACAGAGGAGAGCGTGAGAATGATTTCATTCAGTACAGTACTCGAGCCCGAGTAATATCGCCACGTCCCACTCGAGCCGACAAGCGCGACGGTTGCTATCATGTAAGGACCGTCGTGTCCCCCGATAGTGTCGAAATGCTGACTCGGATTAAATGAAAACGGCAGTCCACATAGATGAGAAGCCAAGTTCATCCAGTTTGAGCCAGTTTGAGCCTGCAATATAAACCGAAACCAGATGCCTACTGTAGTTGAAAAAAAGTGCCAGTAGGCCTAGAGTCATTCGCTGGTAGCCTTTGTCGGTCACCGGCCCAACGCTTTCTCTAAAGTCAGCTCATCATGTGGGTGTCCCCAGTATCACCGGTGTTTGCCTTTATCCCTGCTGCCGACGGCGGTGCAGAACGCAGTCATCAGGTATCACACCGACGTGGCGATCAACGCCTCGGGGATCCGTAGTCGACGGGTAAACGCGGTAAGATCACCACCGGCAGCGCAAGACGATCATCTAACAGTGACATCCCCGTAGTATGCAGCTCAACATAATCCAAATGGGAATCAGCCAGGTTGTCGAAGTCCGCTACGCTGTTGGCCGGTCACCACGAAATGACAAAGTTCTCGGTGAAATTCTCGCGTGAAACTTTTGGGGTGATTTCTTTTCGGTGTAGAGGTGGAGTGCTGACGTGGTACGGTACCGCAGGACTTGTGGCCCGGCTTTTCCGAGTGATGAAAGATGAAAAAACTGCGACGAGAGCGGACGTGGACTGCCTCATGGCGAACGTGTGTAGACTTGTGCAGAGAGTGCAGTACATTGCAGTGCATTTGATGGGCACGGATCAGGACAGAAAGGGTGCCAAAAGCTAAGCGCCATCGTTCGGTGGCACTGAGGGCTGTGGTCTGGAAAGCCCAGGGCTGTAATCACGACAGAATGTCGTGTTTGCGTTTATTCGAATAGAACAATCCTCAGTGGCGGTTGCCAATCCAAGGAGGACTGAATGTGGCGTGGCGTGGCGGTGGAGCCCGAGAGATTGGCGGTGCCAGAATCGAGACCGTTATGTGTGAAGAGCCGACTAACTTAATACCGCAATACCACCTTCACTCACAACCACTACTTGCAATGGCCGACACCAGGGTGAGTCCTTCCCTCACCCTATAATATCTCTCCTTATAACCCCGTACCTCTAGGGCCCTGCTGCTAACAAGCTTGCAATGTCTCGCGCCCTCGGTGCCGCATTCCTCACTCATCAGGTTGAGCAGCTCGAAAAGTCCGTCTCTGCCGCTCCTCCTCGTCCTTCTCCCTCTCGCAATCACAACAGCAACAACAATAACAACTGGCGGGATCGCCAGCGTTCACACCCACCACAGTCCACCGATTCAAAGCGTGGTCAACTCCCCATCGGGGGTATCCGGATCACCACTACCACACACGCTCATCAACACCAGCACCAACAGAAGGAGCGCTCGGGCGCGGCAAAGAACCGCGGGGTCGAAGATAAGAAGACAAGTGCCAAAGAGGCTGATGTCATTGTCGTTGATGCGAGTGTGCTCGTCAATGCCCTTGGGCAGATAAAGAAGTGGTGTAGGGATGGGCAGGAGGAGATTATCATCGTCCCACTCGAAGGTACGGTATCATTTTCTCTCTCGGTTATGTCTCTTCTTGTCGTCAACTCGCGGTCATGCTTGCCCGGCACCCTTTATCAAGGAGCGGATTTGGCGCCGGCGCTGCGGGGGCAACGTTATGTAACACCGCCTGACAGCCCGGGGAGGTGAAGGCACTCTCGCTTCCCGAACGGGGAAGCTTGAGTTGTCCCACCCTATCAACCAGTCGGCTGGCCGCGTACTGCCTAGTCTGCGATTCACTCAGTGCCCTGACCCTCTGCCTCCAGCGCTTAACACCCTCGACTTACTCAAGAAGGGTTCGACGCCCCTAGCCCAGCGCGCGCGCACCGCTTCGCGTGTGCTCGAGTCACAGGTGGGTACCAACCCCCGCGTACGCGTGCAACAAGATGCTGCTTTTGTCCTCTGGGACAAGATCGCTTTCGATGAGGACACCACTACCACCACCACCAGCGACCCCAATGCTAATGCCAACACCAACGCCAACGCCTCAGTACCGTCATCAACGTCCCCATCCCCTGAGTGGGTCCGCCGCACGATCTGTTGTGCACAATGGGAGACCGAACATGCCGATACAGCCCACCCACGCGTCGCCCTTGCCGCCCTCGCTCAACAACCACCGCAACAATCCTCTGTGGAGGCGGATGACCTTGCGCCTACACCCGCGCAAGCAGCGTCTCCCGTTCCGCTTCCAGCACCGCATCACGGGCAGCAGCACAGGCACGAACCACGCGTGACAGGTTCACTCGTCACACATTGGGCCCGTCGCGCTCGTCTCGCAGTGCTCGAGGTACCTCCGTCCACTGGTTCGGATGACCGCATGTCGCCGGAAGACCGTCGACCAGCACACAATCATCACAACCACCATCATCATCGCGGCCGCGGGGGCGGTCGCGGAGGTGGGGGAGGTATGGTGGAGCGACCCCCTGCTGTCAAGGCTATGATGGACGTTGTTGCGCAACCGAGTCGGGTCGTACGCGTTCTTGCCCGCGGGGAAAAACTCGATCCGTGAAGAGGCGAAGCGAAGCGACGAGCCAGCGTGCAATGTCTGTTCGCGAGGACCCTTTATTTAGATTTTTGTGTTGGACTGAATTGAAATGGTATGTGTGAGTTGAAGGGAAGGGGAATGCGATCGTTGATGCGGTAAAAGGTGCGTATTTTGTCCTGTTTTTCGATTATCTCTCCTCTCTCGCGGAGCTAAGTGCATTACTCCCGTAGGATCGTAAGAACTCATGGTTCTATAAACGTGCTTCCGTTCGCAAAATTCGCCCCCAACTCACCCATCCCTTGGCTCGACGGCGTCCCAGTTTGATGTCATGTTGTATAGGTCGGGATGCGCACCGCAGTACACTGGCCACCTAGTCATCGGCTTATGTCCGCCTCCCGTTCTCCGCTGTGTCAGCAATCGCACCGCCCACTATAACTGCAGGCTGCAGTCGTAGCCACGGCCGTGCTTGCCCTCTCCTTTTCCCTTTCGTCTCGACTTTGGACTCGATCGGACTGGATTCGACGAATGGACTAGCTTCTGCTCCTTCCGCGCGCTATGTCGAATCTTTTCTCATCGACGACAAGTTCTCGAAAGCCTTTTTTTTATGTCGTCGCCTGCCCACCTTTCCTTCCTTCCTGTACTCGCTGACCATGATTCGACGTCTCATACTTTGCCTTTTTTTTGTGGTACCGCCCATGTAGTATATTATTGCTCCTGGCTATCGTTTTGTTCCGTTTTTCAAGGCATCTAAGTGCATGTATGAGCTATTCCTTGTAGTACAGTATGTGGAATCTCTCCCCCTCGATTAAAGAATTTATGATCTAGCTTGTTTGTTTTCTCTTTCTTTGCCCCGGATGGCCCGTCGTGAGGGTGCAGCGTTTCGTTTCTTACGAGACTTCTTTGCTGGTAGTGACGGCCGTCATGGTAGCATGACTATAGTAGTACTGAATCGAAACGACGACGCCACTATCCCGTACGGTCTGGACGCTTGTACTAAGGACGAGCAAGACAATGTACTGCTACGCGTCAATTTTGTGAGAGCCGGGCACGGACTAGAGGGAACTTGCATTTACGGAAGTGGTAAGCCAGAGGCAGACTTTCCAAGGGCATATGAAGTACTCCCCGTACTCCCCAATGAATTATGATCTGTGCGGGTAAACGACCAGTGGTCTGCTCAGTCGTACTCGATCCTAGTGTAGTAATACGCATACTCTATCGCAAACAGCTAGAGTATTCTGTCTGTCCATCAGACACGCTCTGGATCGCATGATTCGTGATAGATGGATGCAGGCCCAGGCCAGAGCGATTGATGCGGAGCGCTTGATCCGAACTGAGGTGTTCCCCCGAGACCGATGTCCCGAGTCATTCATCAACACCTTCCCTCCTCACTCTGACCGTTGACGTCCACTTCCCTTCCATCACGACAGTGTCGTCACTCGCGCCAAATGTCAGTCGAAACGGACTACTCTCAATCTTCCTCTTCATCCGCCGTCGAACTCATCCCCAGCCCTGCCACAATCCCAGGCACACCCTCCTCTCCTTCCCTCCTCCCATCCCCTGACAGTCGCGACGGTTTTGCCAGGCGCAGACTCAGTTGGGCTCGGGCTGACGAGGCTGGCCCCCTGGCCATGAATGATCCAGGTCCCTCTTCGTCCCGTCTGGGCACCTCTTCGCAACCCATTCCTACAGTTTATGCTCTCGATGACGACCCCTTCGTCACATCCGTCCCCCGCCCCAACCTGGCTACTTCACACTACGATGACCCAGAGCATTTCGCATACCCCAGCGATTCACAGGCCCGCGCTTCCTCCGCATCACTAATCTCTACATCCCGACGCGACTCTAGCCCCACCTCCTCCGCCTTTGATGATTTCACTCACCTCACCGCAACCCTAAGCACGAGCAACATGAACCCCGACTATCAAATGGGACTCTCCGCAGAGAATAACGGCCACGACCACGACGACTGGCGGACCGACTCTGAACAGCATATCCTCGGCGATGCCACCCCACGCACGCGGCGTCGTCTCGAACAGCGTTATGCCGCGAACCTCTCTCCCTCGCCTATTCAGCGATCTGGTACAGCCATCAAGAGGCTCTCCCAGGGCATTCGTCGCGTCTCCTGGCGCGTCGTCAATTTTGCTGGCGCCGGCCTTGACGACCATATTCGTTTACCCGATGGTGGTGACCAGGCCGATGCAACCGGTGATGGGCATCGTCGTCCCTCCGCGGACAACGACGAGGACAGGTCCGTGCAGCCGTTTGCGGACTTGGGTAGGAGCGTTTTCCCTCTGCGCGGACGGACACTCTGTTTTTTTGAGTCGACTAGTCGTATTCGGCGAGCGATGTATGGTTTTCTTTTATTCCCGTGCGTGTTCCGAGTCTATCTCTGCTCTTGTGCGCACAGATCTGATGATACCACAGGTGGACCGAACCTCTCATTCTTTGTTCGATTATTTTTTATGCCGTCTTGCTAACCATACAATCCTCCCGCACCCTCACATTGTCGGGTCCAACCGCAACCCCGCCAGCCGTACAAGGCTACTTTCATATGTGGGATGACTATATCATCTTTGCCCTGTTCGTTTTCTTTAGGTAAATGTCGTCCGATTTCCCTCTTTCCTCCTAAACTGAGAACGCTCGCCCTTCCCCAGCTTCGAGTCGTTTGCGCGAATATGCGTCTCGGGTCTCATCCTTGACCCCGAAGTCCCAATCCGCGCTATTTTTAACCACCACCAGCACCCATATCTCCAACCCACGACAGCCGCAATCGCCCACCCCGTCCCATCCACCTCTGCGACCCACCTCAACCGCAAAGGCACAATCATCCATCGTTTTCGGAACTTCTACGACAATGTCACGCGACCTTTTGAACTTCCTAATGCCACCTCTGCGAGTCAGGCCGTTTCCTCCTCTTCCACGGGAAGAGCGACCACACCAGCTACTGCATCTAGCGTCACACTCATCGGACCCGTCCCTTCCAACCGTAAACGAGCCGACACCACATCTTCGCTCCTCGAAAAGCCGTCATCATCACCACCATCCTCTACTTTACGACAACAGCAGCAGCAACAACAACAGGAGAAAGAGATGCTCCTTCTCCCTTTCCAGTTTAGCGTAAACCTCGCCCGACGCGTCACGCGGCGCAACTTGCCGTATTTGCGGCATAGTTGGACGCGCACTGACGCCGTGTCCGTGGTTGCATTTTGGATCACGTTTGCGTTGGCCCAGGCTGGTGTAGAGCATAGCGCGGCGCATCATATTGGAGTGTTTCGGGCTTTAAGCGTTTTGAGGACTGCTAGGTTATTGTCAATCACGTCTGGTACGACGGTGGGTGATTATGACATCTGCGTATGCCTTTGGATGGACAAGCCTTGTTTTTCCCCTAGACTATCATGCACTCGCTCAAGACTGCGCGACCATTACTCGTCAGCGTGACATATTTTGTGCTGTTTGCCATGACATTGTTTTCGTACGTTCCCGCTCCAGGTCTACTGTGTGAGCGAGGTGGCTGATGACTGACTTTCTTGTAGGATCATTGGTGTCCAATCATTCAATGGCTCGATGCTCAGGTCATGCTACTTGGAACCAGTCCTCGGCGAGAACGAAACTTCACTCAACCATTTTTGCGGGGGCCACATCGATCCGAGCACGCTCACCAAAGCGCCGTTTATCACTCTGGATGGGCGTAGCGTCACGTTTAAGGGGTATATCTGCCCCCTTGGACAGCTCTGCAAGGTCTGTCTGACTCATGGTGTCCGCGGCACTTTGGTATGATATTGAAGGACATTCTATATTAGGAAGGCAGCAATCCTCAGAGTAATATTGAGAGTTTTGACACGATCTATTATTCCGCTTTACAAGTATTTGTCATTGCATCTGCCAATACGGTGAGCAGACACCCCCGCCGCAGTATCGGTTCACTGAAATATCATCCCTAGTGGTCGACGTTGATGTTCAACGTGATGGACTCAGAGTACTTCATATCTTGCTTCTTTTTCATCATTTGTCTCGTCGTGCTCAATTTTTGGCTTATCAATTTGTTCGTCGCCGTGATCACGAATACGTTCGCCGCTATTAGAACGGTGACGCGATCGAGCGCGTTCAGTGCCGCCCCGTGAGTGATCGCCGTATCTTTCATCTCAGACTGTTTTCTTACCCTTCCTATATAGCATCAAAGCCATCGTTGACGAGCAAGACGAGGCATGGACCACTGGGGTCGGTGTACGTCGCCGTAAAGCGCCGAGGAATACTGTGAGGCAGCTATATAAGAGCATCAGGTGGTGTTGGGTAGCACTCGCCCTTGCCTCTCTCGTCCTCCAAGCGACGCGGACAGTGAACATTAGCCCGATGCACGCGCAAGTTCTCAACGTTGGCGAGCTGGTCATCACCATCGCTTTCGACATTGAGATCGTAGTGCGTTTCATCGCTCACCTGCCGGACTGGCGAGGGTTCTTCGTACAGGGACATAATTACTTGGACCTTGTGCTCGCCATCGGATCGACCATCATCCAGATCCCAGCCATACACAACTCGCCAACTTACCCGTGGCTGACGATATTCCAGCTGGCGCGATTCTATCGTGTCATCTTGGAGATACCGCGTATGAGGCCACTGTTGCTGTCCGTGTTTGCAAACATGCGCGGATTGGCGAACATGGTACTTTTTCTTATAATCGTTAATTATCTCGCAGCACTTTTTGCAGCGCAGATCCTGAGGGGCGATATGCAGGGTAGCCTGCCGATGAACTTTGGAGAGATCTTCACGTCGTTCTTGGCCATCTATCAACTCTTTTCGTCGGAGAATTGGACCACTGTCCTGTATAACTCTGCTACGGCCGAAGTGCCCTTAGGCCAGGCCGTCATCATCATCCTGTTCTTTGTGGGCTGGTTCTTTTTTGCAAATTGTTGAGTATATTCGTTTTCAATCTGAGAAAGCGGGGGATTTGTTTCTGATCCAAGAGTCTAGTCATCGTGCTGCAAATGTTTATCGCAGTCATCAACGAGAACTTTGAAATTGCCGAGGAGGCCAAGCGAAGTCAGCAAGTTGGTCATTATTTCCAGGCCACACAGGGGCCAGATAAGACCTGGGGCCCATGGATCAATAAACTCAATCCGTATCGGTGGTTCAAACCTTCACCGAGGGCTATCGTCGTGGAGAACCTCCCTTCTAACTTAGTGCTGCCCATGCAGAAAGCTCTCGTGCAGGATTATGGCCTCCCTATGCCCGAGCGCCGGCCCACTCGTGTGAGCTTCCTTTTCAGGTTCTGTTTTCGTCTTCTAACTGGCTCTTGTCTAGGCCCGGACGGTGAAGCGAAGACCCGTGCGTCATCTCACGAACAAGTCACTTAACATTCTACAACGGCTGTTCATTGGTGACACGCAATCGAACGACGTGCCTCTCACCACTCTGAGGCATGGTCGTAAAAATAGTGACCCGCACCAGAACACTGGCGGGGAGGAGACGGCGACAGACCGGTACTTGTGAGTTGCAGTTTCACGTTGTCTCTTTGAATTTTCCAGAGTTGCGAAACTTAACCGATTTAGGGATCTGCTTGCGTCCATCAATAATGAAGCGGCTGCGGCGGAAGATGATGCCTCGGACGAACGTAAAGCCCTCAAGGCCGATTTCATCCGTGATCACCCTACGTACGACAGGACATTCTGGGTTTTATCGCAGAAGAACCCACTGCGGAAGTTTTGCCAGATGATCGTTCGTCCGGTGGGGGGTGAGCGCATTTACGGAGCGCGGCCGTCGACGATCGCACACACCATCTTCCAGTTTGTCTTACTCGTCTCCGTCATTGGTGGGATCGTCGTCGAATCGATCGCTACGCCCCTTTATCGTCGGGATTTTAATGCGAAACATGGGCTCATACGCGGTTCTTGGTTCAATATTGCCGAGTCAGTGTTTGGGCTCATACTCGTGGTGGAGTTCGTCATCAAGATCATCGCGGATGGATTCTCATTTACTCCAAACGCATACGTTCTGAGTATATGGAACGTACTCGACTTCTTCATCATGGCTGGGATCGTCGTCAACGTTGTGACGGGTCTGATCTTCGTCGGCGGCCTCAGCCGGCTCACAAGGTCGTTGAAGGCTTTACGGGCTCTCAAGTTAATCACGCTGATTGAGAAGATGCGGTCCACGTTCGAGTCGTTAATCATTTCTGGCATCACGCGTATCCTCGACGCCGCCATGCTGGCAATACTCTACATGATACCTTACGCCGTATGGGGCCTTAACATCTTTGCGGGCTTGATGAAGACCTGCAACGACAACAGCGCAACGGGCATGTCGGACTGCATTAACGAGTACGAGAATAGTGTTGTGACGAGCAGTGCCGGTAACCCCGCTTTGGCGTTCCCCGTTCCCCGCGTGTGGGTCGACCCGTCGCCGTCGACGACGTTCTCGTTTGACTCATTCAAGGCGTCGTTACTAATCCTTTTTGAGATTGTCTCGCTCGAGGGTTGGATCGACGTCATGGCCGTCGCGACGAGTATCACGGGTCCGAATTTGCAACCGCAGGCCTACGCATCGCAGGTCAACGCCATTTTTTTCGTCGTTTATAACTTGCTTGGCGGCGTTGTCATTCTCACACTCTTCGTTAGGTGAGTCTTCCTCTTCTCTTGGCACTCACCTATTCATGGCCTGACTGCGCCACTTTTTGTTTCGAAAACTAGTATCATCATCGGGAATTTCAGGGCAAAGACAGGCACTGCTCTGCTGACGCAGCCACAGAGGGAATGGATCGACCTCCAGAAATTGCTCATGCGTCAGGGGCCATCCAAGAGGCCAGGAATACCCCCCACGTCGGCGTTCAGGGCTTGGTGTTATGATCGTGCAGTGTATAAGCATGGGTGGTGGGCGCGGACGATGACGGTGTTGTTTACTTTTCACATCATTGCCCTCATGTGAGCATATCTTCAAGTTCGAATCCCTTTGTAACGAAGGGCCTGCGCAAGGAACTGATGCTGACGGGTGGATCCGACTTTCTTGCAGGACCCAAACCTTTTCACCTCGAAGAGTTTTTGCCGATATCCGGAGTAAGCCTCTATTTCTTGGGATCCATCTTGCTCTGATGGAGTGTGTGCAGATGATTTTTTCCTCTTTATCACCCTAATGTACGTGGTGGACATCCATGTGCGATTTTGCGGACTCGGCTGGCGAAGTTTCCGTGCCAACGGGTGGAACATATTCGACATCATCGTCGCTAGCGGTAGTCTCCTCACGACCATCTCTGTGCGAGTTGGCGCCAGCGGTTACGTCATCGATCAGTTGCAGAAGCTCTTTTTGGTCAGCATCGCGTTCAAGTTGGTGCAGCGGATGAACAGCCTAAACAAGCTGTTCAAGACTGCCGTGTACGTCACGAAGCATGATCACACGTTTTACCTCTGCTCATGTTCTCTTTGATTGATTGATTGTTCAGGTCCAGTTTACCCGTTATTCTCAGCCTGCTCTCTCTATGGCTCGTACTTTTCGTGTTCTTTGGCATCCTTTTCGTCGAAGTTTTTGGCCTGACCAAGTGGAATACTGCTGAGACTCGTTATCAGAACTACTCGACGATGGGTAGGGCGCTAGTCATGCTTTCATTTATGACCACGGGGTGCGTATCGTCCCATAACTGGCTTCTTTCTTCGATCGCTTGACCTTTACTGTATTTTAGCGAGGGCTGGAATCAATACATGCACGATTAGTGAGCAGGTCCCCTTTGTTGCCGCGGGCCAGTTCTTTCATTCTGATGCGGCTTTATAGCGCCAGCAACTATCCCAGGTGTACCATTTCGTCTCTTGACCATCACGATTCAGACTGCGGGAGCGTCGGCTGGGCTTTTACGCTTTTCATAGCGTGGAACATTCTGAGCATGGTGCGTTCGTCACCCCGCTTCGCCCCGACGATCCGTTTTTTTAAATCGAGTTACTATCAGTACATATTCGTGAATATGTTCACTGGTGAGGCACATTATATTCGCGAACCACCTGGAAGGAGAACTTACGGTATGCAGGTCTTGTCGTTGAGAACTTTTCATACGTATATCAAACAACGGGTGGCGCAAAGTCGGTCACGCGAGAGGAGATGCGGGCTTTCAAGAAGGTCTGGGCAGAGTTTGCAAACCCAAACACCGAACTCTTAGAACGCGATCAGCTGGTCCCCTTTTTCGGGGTGAGCTCTTTTGTGGTTTTTTTTTTCGCAACTTTAGATGCGGGCGGCCCCGTGTCGTGACTGACATCAACTGTCGTGTTAGAAATTGGGCGGTATCTTTGAAGTTCGAATCTACCCGACTGAGTTTAGTGTTCGGAACATATTGGCTTCTTGTAGGGATACGAGCGATCCCGACTTTACGTGGAAGCCTAGCACTAGATCTACCCACGGCATTGACCTTAGGTTACTAAGTGTTGCATTATCGAGGATCGACTACGAGGATATTCGCAGACGTCGCAAACTCTTCAGCCGCCTGTACCACGAGGCAATCATCACTCATCAGCACAAGAAGGGAATATCGTTCAGCGATATGCTCTTGCTTCTTGCCCACCACAAATTGATTGTTGATAATGAGGCTCTTGGGTAAGAAAGAAAATTTCAATTCCGCGAGATCGTGGTCTGATTCTGATGTAATAATTCAGTTTGAAAGAACTCGTTATCCGAACCGGAACCAATAATCTCGTCAACGACATCGTCGAGCTGGATCGCGTGAGGTCATTATTGGACCGGATTTCAACACGACGGCGTTTCTTGGCTAAGCGCCAGGAAGCTCTAGGAACTTCCGCCACTGAGCATGGTGCGTGTATTCACATTCATATATGTCCGTTTATAACTTTCTTAACCGGGTACTTACGATAGACGTGCCCGAGATTATCGTGGTCGAAGACATACCGTCCACCCCGCCTCCACCCGTGAGTAGTCGCGACATCACGTCGGCCATTAGGCGGCACTCGGCCAGTTTGACAATGACGAGCTGGACCGAACCCGAAACGCCCACCACGCGTCGAGACGATCAGTTCGAGCTTTCAGACCTTACTCCCACAATTGGTGGCGGTGGCGGCGGGTCTTCCTTGTCGAGAGGACTTCGCCGTGATCGTCGGCTGAGTGATATGAGTGCTGTTTCGGCGGATTTGGGACTGCGGCACACGTACGTCTTTGGGTCTTGCGTTTTCGTTGACCGGGTTGATCGCATTTTTACACTGACTCGATTGGACAGACGCGAGTTGTCCTTATTCCGCGATTCATCGTACTCGTCTGAGGAATATGATCAAGACGTGCTGGCCTCGGTGCAAAATTCAGCTTGGGGAGGTGAGTAAGCTGCGCGTGCAGCAGCGGGAGTATTCGAATCGGCGGCTGATGTTGATTCCCGCATAGAAATGATGCTCGAAGCGGAGGAAGAGGAGCAAAAACAAAAGCAGTAGAAGGCACTGTATCCTGGATAATCATTTATCATAGAACCCAACTTTCATCCAACCCGTCTTTTTACCGCAACAGACGAACTGACATCTTCTGGAATCATTTTTATATCTATTGGATATTGGACTTCTTATTTTCAGTCTCGGGCTTTTTCCTTTGGTCGCTCACCTAAATTAGACCTCGCATCTGTACAATACTCATTGTTGTTTTCGTGATCTCCCCTTAGGAGCAGTATGGAATATCCAGTAATCTTAGATGAGCCTCACATATGAATTACAGTGGCACACACCACTAATAGGAGTGCCCTGGGAAAAGTAATGCATACACAGCGAAAATGGCAGATGAATATAAAAAAGGACGGCTGATAATCAACACAGTGATCATGCTAGCCCCGCAATCTCGAGGGCTTCCACACGTTTTTCGCGGCCTGGAACCCGTCGTCTTTTTTCTCCGCGTTCCTTGGCTCTTCAGGCACCCCGGATGGAGGGGCGGGGCCACCTGCCTCTGCCGACGAACTCCTTGCCTGTTCACGCCTACGCCAGCCGGAAGTAGCCGGGCCAGGTGCGCCTCCACGAGAGAATAGCGGCCGTGGTGGGCCGGACGGCGCGGGGCTCTCTGACCGCGGGGGCGTGCGGGCTGGTGGCGGAGGGGCAGAGGGGGGCCCGGCCCGCCGCCACACGCCATCCTGCGATGCCGCGGCGGTAGCAGTAGCAGCGAGTGGCTGCCTGCGCCGCTCCTCGGCTCGTCGTGCCGCCTCTTCTTCCCTCTGCTGCTGCAGTTTAATACGTTCAAGATCTGCTGCACGCTGTCTCTCGCGTTCTTCACGCATACGGGCTATCCGTGCTTCCTCCTCGTGCTTCGCAGCCTCCGCCGCCATACGCTCTCGCTCTTCCTCTATTAAGGAAATATAAGAAAGAGAACGACCCTGTGGACGAGGGAAGCGAAGTCTCGGGCCAAGCACAACATACCTTCTTCTTTTTTGCGCACAAGTTCTTCTTCTTCACAGCGTGCCTTTTCTGCAGCCTCTTCGCGTAAACGTTCCTTCTCACGCGCCTCGAGAAGCACAGCGCGGCGCTTCGCCTTTTCCTCTTCTATCTTTGCTTGTGCCACTGCTTGCTTCCGCGTGTATTCGGCGCTGCGCTTCTCTAGAATTACCGCCTTGCGCGCCTCAAACTCAGGGAGTATACGCGAGAGACGTTTCTTCGTTTCCAGATCACGTATGTGTGCAAGCCGTGCAGCATCGATGCGGTCACTTTGGATTTGCTCAAATGTCGAGCGGTCGCCTGCCTGTTGTAGTTCATAATCCTTCGCCAGAAGCGGGCGCTCCTCCTGGCGGTACGCACGCTCGGTGTGGTCAATCCGCTTGGCGATGACGCGTAACCGAGATTCACGTTCCTTCTTCTCCTTCTCGAGCTGCTCAACTTGAAGCCGCATAAGGTTGTCAGTATTGAGGTTTTCGACATCCTTCGTCAGAAATTAACAAATGTTACTACGGCATAACAAGTAAACTCAAGGAAAGCGAATGAACTCACGTCAATATCAACCTTGAGGTTGCCACGCTCCCTGAGGCTTTGAGCGAGCTGGCGTGCCTCTTCATTCTTGCGGTGTTGGATCTCTGCTCGGGCACGTTCAATTTCGCGCCTGCGGGCGTCCTCAAGTGCCCGCCGTGCCTCATCGTGCTTCACTTGGCGCGACTCTTCCGACCGACGGCTCTGTTCCTCTTTCTCCTTCCGGGCGGCAAGCTCTGAAAGCAGCTCGCGACGGCGTGCGACTATTGCACGGCGTAGTTGTAAGGCCTTGCGCTCAGCATCAGCTGCTGTGATAAGTGCGGCGACACGGGCTCGCTGCTCCTCAGCTGAAGGCACGGGAAGGGGGTCGAGAATAGCTAGCACGTGATTTAAAGCGGCAGCGATGCCGCCGAGGCGCGTACGCACGAGCGATGCCGCAGACGGTTGGACGACGATGCCGTGCGACGAAGGAGACGTTTGTTGGTCATCAGAGCCAGCAAAAGGGTCATCAACAAAATGGAGTGTGCCAGATGCATGATCAATGCGGACGTTGAGCTCGCCTGCGCGAGTTACGCGCATGATGTATGCCTCAATCTGCTCTGGTTTGTAGATCGTCGAGTCTCCACCGCCATCGGTAAGGGCATCTCGCAGTGGCTGGAGGAGAGCCAGGAGGTTCTCGATCGTGATAGATGAGTAGACTTGTGCAAGTTGCGAGATAAGCCGTGAAAGGAGGGCACGCTGTAGCAATGGAAGATAGGGTGCGTAGGATGTATCCTTGGAAAGAGCACGGAAAAGGGGAGCAACGTTGGTACAGAGCATCAAGGGGTCGAAAGTCACTTCAAGTATGGTGTAAAGTGATCGGATATTCTCTGATGCGAGCTTGAGCACACTGCGCGAGAGCTGCGGACAGCTGTCAACAAGCGTATCGCTCGCCAAGGAGATGAAAACGCACCGCATTCTTGAGAAGGCCAGTCCGAGTGGGCGTCTTAGTAAGGCCTAGTAACGACGTTAGGCGTCCTGTCCTGCCCTTAACTTCCTCGACAGACTCCTCTGCTTTTTGGTTGACGGGAACTGCAAGCGCGCTGACGAGAACTTGACCCGCAAGTCTGCTCAACTCTTCGTCAGACCTTCCTCCGATAGTTGTGACTACGCCATAAAATCTACCCCACGCTGCAGCATGATACAGCGCGTTTCCACTCATTAAAAATATCTTGGTAAGTTTCTCGTAATAATTGGCCATCATCGCCGGACGTGGCGCCTTCTTTGCCATGATCAGAAGATTGTGTACATCTTCCACTGAACGGAAGGCCTCCTGCCAGAGTTCGAGCTCCACGGAGGTATTGAGCTGTGCGAAGCGAGCATCGAGGTAATGCTGAAGCGTATCGGGATCTTGAAGGTTGATCGCATGGGGCTGGTGTGCGTATTTTGCAACGTTGGAGAGGTGGAGGCGTAGGGTCTCGCAAAGACGTCGAAATTCGACCTTGCGCTGATGCTTGAGACAAAATTGGAACGCTTGCTGCGCGATTTGCTATCAATCGAAGAACGAATCAGACAATGATATGCGTGGTCAAGGACAGGGGCCGCACATGGTAGATGACTTGTAAGCGGGCATTATTCTTTAGAGTTTCCAAGGCGGTGCGATAACTTTCCCATAAAAACTTGAGCCATGGGGTTACGAGGGCGCGATCGGTCCGATCCCGACTCTGATCGCCGCTGACGGCACCAAGCAGTATGCTTTCGGGCGTTTCTGTCGCCTCGAGATCATCGACGTCTGCAGCGGCATCCGCGGCAGCCTTCTCTGCCTTTTCTTGGGCTTCCTGGAGCTTCACATCTGCGAGACTGACGAACTTTTGAATGACGACTTCAATCGAGCCGACGCTAGTGTTTTGAGCGGTGTTCTTGTATTGCATCAGACCCTCTTTGGCAATACGACCTTTGCGCATCTCAACGCAAAGTTCGACAAAGCGTATCATGATGGGTTCGAGCGAGGCCAAGGAGTTGTACGGAAACGCTTTGACGAGAACATCTCGGTGAATGATTGCAACGCGGCATGAGTTTGCCCGACAGAGACAAGACCCTCCGCCTGTTT
This sequence comes from Russula aff. rugulosa BPL654, assembly GCA_022496225.1. NCBI lineage: Eukaryota > Fungi > Basidiomycota > Agaricomycetes > Russulales > Russulaceae > Russula > Russula aff. rugulosa BPL654. The sequence goes on along the minus strand of WTXE01000099.1, from coordinate 14,006 downwards.
TAGGATAGTTTCCGGTTTTGTCATGGGTGCCATATTGCGTGTTCTAAGCACATGTATTAGGGGAGAAGAAAATGCTAGGAACCATATTGAGGGAGCTGAGACATACCAGGGCGAAAACACCGGCACAAGTGAGAATTGGACCTGGTTCTTCTTGGGATAGCAGAAGGAAAGCCGCCGATGTATGTATGAGCTATTCACAGTGATGCGTGGCGTCGTGGAGACCGTCGATGTGGTCGTGTGTTAAGCGTAAACAATAGAACAAAAATGAAAATCGAGTTTAGGGCAGGCTCGAAACCCTAATTCGCCTTTGCAGGCGCTCCCCTCTGTGATCGAGTCCATTACAATATGGCCGACTCGAATCCAACAACTGCTCTCCTTCACTCATCAACGTTGATCTCACAAGGCGCAGAAGCTGCAAGTCTAGTGGACTCTACCTATGGACGACAATTGCTAATCTATGTCCGCAGAAAGTTTATCGCACGAGCTTACATCCAGGGGATGCACCAGTGTTACTGAAGCACCGATTCTCGAAACGATATCGGCATTCTACATTGGATGCGAGCTTGACTCGGGCGCGCGTCGCTGGAGAGGCGCGCGCCCTTTTACGTTGTCTGCGGTGCGCAATTTCATTTCAGCTTTTGTTTAACGGAGGTTAAGGTCGCTTTGCAGCTGTGGAGTTAGCGTGCCTGGACTGCGCTTCGTTGACGTAGCGAATGGCGTTCTAGGCATCGAATGGGTGGATGGGAAGAGTGTTCGATTATTGCTCGGATCCGGTGGTGAAGATGAAGGTGCAGAGGGCGATGAAGATGTTGTCGAGGACCCGCTGATTGAGTATGGGGTGTCAAAAGGTACGCTTTCTCATGACGAGCACTTTCGGACGCCAATTTCTTATGGGATGAGAACAGAAAATTGATGATGGTGGTAGGCACCGAGATCGCAAAGATGCACCTCGCGGATATCATACATGGAGACCTGACAACATCGAACATGATGCTCCGCCATCCGTCTTCTATCCTTGATTCACTACATGGCACACAACAGTTGGTGAGCGAATATGCGTCGTTTCTCTTCTCTGAACCAGCTGACATGAGATATCAGGTTTTGGTTGATTTTGGGTTGGCTTATACGTCGTCTTTGACGGAAGACAAAGCTGTGGATCTGTACGTGCTGGAGCGAGCCTTTGCGTCTACGCACCCGAACTCGGAGCCGCTGTTCGGCAGGGTTTTGGAGGGTTATAAGGGCAAGATGGGTAAAGAGTGGACGGTGGTTGGGCGGAGATTAGAGGAAGGTAAGCTTGTGGCTTGCCCTCGTGTATTATGGTCAAGTTTGAAATGCGTGTATTGTAGTGCGATTAAGGGGACGTAAGCGAAGCATGATTGGGTAATCTAATCAGCGCGCCTGATTGGAATTGGAGTGGCAGTCCCGCGAAAAAGTTGTGCCGGTTAGACGAGGTGTACAAAGATCACCCGCTATGTCGTTCACACTCTACTTCTTTCTCCCCATTCTTCTCTCTCTTTATCACTCCTTGGCGCCCGCAACCATCTGGTTATTTGTAGTCAGTACCTTATGAGGCAGGCAAACATTGATCGCTGCGTGGGCCTAGCTTCTCCGAAGATCAGAGAAGGGACCCCATGAACGTCTTAAATAGCTCCGAAAACCCTTGCCTTTGCTTTACTATCCTATCCCCGGCGGGTACGCATGGATTCCCCCTCTCGAGACGAGCACAAAGAGAAAATATTTGACCCGGACGACGTACTATCGTATACCAGATCGGTGCCCCTATCAACACTGCCCGCTCCTTCCACAGACACCAGCTTGGAGAAGGCGCCAGATGGCGGGGTAATAGCATGGTTCCAGGTCGCAGGCTGTTTTTTCGTCCTTATGAACACTTGGTCCGTCAACATTTACTGATATGATCCCGTGTTAACCGTCATCACTTCAGGGGCATCGTCAACACATTCGGTGCATACCAGGGGTTCTATGAAAGCCACCTCCTCCGTTCTCATACACCGTCCGCGATTTCCTGGATTGGTTCCATACAGGGCTACCTCCTGTTCCTCGTCAGTGCTCTCACCGGCCCATTCTTTGATGCAGGGCACTACCGTGCCCTCTTTGCCATCGGATCATTCCTCATTTTTTTCAGCCTCATGATGACTAGCCTGGTGAAGGAATACTACCAGGCGTTCCTCGCTCAAGGTGTTTGTTTTGGCATCGGTGCCGGCATGTTATTTGTGCCCAGCATCGCCATCGTATCCACTTACTTCGACAAATTTCGCTCTTTTTCCGTTGGGGTTGCGGTTACCGGCAGCGGTTTCGGTGAGTAGTTGCCACCTGCAACTACCATATTTGGCACGCTAACTGGTTATACCTGCCCGAAGGCGGCGTCATTTACCCGACTTTATTTCATTCGTTGCATCCCCGGATCGGCTTTGGATGGGCAACTCGGATTATCGCTTTTATTGCCCTGCTCACACTCATCATCACCAACCTCGTCATGCGCCAGCGCGTCCTTCCCGCGACACGCCGAAAACTTTTCGACGTCTCGGCCCTTCGTGAAGCTCCCTTCATGCTCTGCACTGCAGGCCTTTTCTTCGGTTTCATGGCTCTCTTCGTCCCTTTCTTTTACATCACCCCCTTTGCACACTTCAAAGCGGGCGCGGACGCGAACCTCGCATTTTTCTTTGTACCAATTCTCAACGCATCCTCTGTCTTGGGCCGCATCTTTCCAAACGCGCTGGCGGATCGCATTGGTACACTCAACACGCTCATCCCGTGTACACTCGCCTGCGGCATTGTCGCGTTATCGTGGATAGCGGCAGATGATAATGGGGACCTGGTCGTCTTTGCGATCATGTACGGATTTTTTTCAGGCGCGTTCGTTTCGCTGGCCCCGACCACCATCGTCTCCCTCTCGGACGATTTCACAAGGTTGGCACTCGCCTCGGAATGAGCTTCAGCATCTCTGGATTTGGCATCCTCATTGGGACACCAGTGGCCGGCACTCTCCTCAACCTCGACACGGGCCAGTTTCTCCACGCCCAGGTTTTTTGCGCCGCCTCTATGATGGTTTCGTGTGTGTGTTTAGGACTGGCACGCGTGCAAAGACTGGCGCTGTTGTCACAATCAAGGCCTAAAACTTCCACGATGGTTCAAAAGTGAGTGCATATTTCCCGATTCCTCTACTCTGAAACAATTCTCAAAGTTCTTCCTGCGTGGTGTTTAGTTTATGAAGTTGCATAAGTTGGTTTCATTAGGATACCCGCAAGTTATGTGCAGTTTGAAGGAGTTATTTCTTGGATCAAGTAATCTTTCTGCTTTGTATTTTTTAGGCGTTTATAGCAATGGTGCATTATACTACTGTTCGATTCTACTCTTTCAAGATTGCGTCGGCAGACACGGGAAGAGAAGACAGAAGAAAAAAGTCTTAGAATGAGGTACTCGTATTTATTGGTTCGTCCGTTGCAGAGCGCACTTTCGACGCATTCAGATTTATTATAAAGTCCCAGTCAGAGGCAAATGATGATAGTATTCAAAGGTGCTGGTTTTCATCGGGTGTTATAGTGATAGCCGGTTGGGAGTAAGTTTCTCCCGGGCGCGGTGCCATGAAGGTGGCAGAAGGTGCAAATGATTCCGACCATGTGGCCACATTCCCTTTTCGACGGATTCCATTATTCATGAATGCATTAGAAGCAAGTCGTTCATATCGCCATCGCCGCTGCGGCACCAAACAACGGAACAAGTTAGATAAACGGTGTGGCGGTCACGGTTGCCCCATGCCAAAGATGCCCTCGTTGCGTTGCTGGCTAATTAATTACCAGGGATGCTGGAACAGTTCTCCATTGCAGATTATTGCAGTTCTATAACATGATTCTGGGACAGCTTCAGTTATCGTCGGTGAAAGCCCTCTATCTTATGACATTAATACGCACTATACGTAGTAACTTGTGATATAACCACCTAGTATTTACGAGGCCCACTGTCAGTGGATATAAGTGATTCGCGTGCTCACGAGCATCAGGAGATGGCACTGCCATGCCACTGGGCAGGCGCGCAGACGTTGGCGTAGGGGGTCGATTGCTCAGATGTTTCTGCGTTCAACGCCGGGTTGATATCATATGCTATTCAAGAACAAGCTTGAACCGCGAACCGAGAGCGGGCGAGGCACTGCGGCATGCCGTACTTTGAACGCGGAGTCTCCACACTGATAGAGCGGCCGGTGGGTCCGGGTACTAGTATGCTATGGAAACTAATTCGGACTCAGAATCAGCGTATCTTTACTATACTTGAGTACAGTGGGAACTTCTCGGTGCGATTGGTTCGGATCCCCGAGCCAGATCCGATGACACTGCCAGTAGTAAGTTATGGATTGATAATTTATGAATTTTCGCTAGTGGTGAGCACTGGTGATAAAAGGAATGCACAAACATGATATACTGTAATTCCCAGACCAGACCCAAGCCAGTCCGACTCTCAAGCTCCTGTTACAGTGCTGCTTGCTAGTTGCCACAGTATTAGTCGCAAGCAACTGAAGCAAGAAATGGCTCCCCAAGCAAAGAGTTGCCGTTCTGTCCGAAAGCGGGGCCACCTTCGGCCTCGCAGTGTCAAGCCTGGCCAGATTCTTATCAAAGTCATTGCAGCACCGGCCACTGCAGCGCAGAAGCGCCAGAACCCTACAGCTGTCGGTTTCAGTTTGCACAGGCCGGGTAGTACTCCGCCATCCTTACAAATCATCTATCGTATACTAGGGAAGTCTCTCAAGAAGACCAAGTATGGCGGGATCATTAGTAACGATTTCGCCGGGGTTGTGAGGAACTCAGACCCCATGTTCCTGAGGGTGTCACCGTGACGGTTTGGACCGTCGACGAGCATGTCACAGGCGTCATTTTCGGTACTACAGTAGTCAGTTCGTGGGCTTAGTAAACGTACTAGTAAACTCCCCGTAGTACTGAGAGCCAGACTTCAGCCGTTCAAGCCAACGGCGCATTCCTGGACCTGGAATACCTACTTATTGCATTAAGTTAGTTGCGGAAGCCGAACTCCGGTCGTGCCCATTTGGTCATTTGAAGACTCGGAAGTGGCGCCCTACTACTACTAACCGCCGTCACGATGGCAGCCCGTGCCATGCCTAGAGTCTCTCGAGCTGCCTTCACCCTTCGAAGCTAGGTCCATCACCATGCCTCAATGCACCGTTCTCATTTGGGGGGCCGGTCGTCGGTCAATACTCCATCCGGCTCGCAAAGTTGGGTGGACTGGCTTGAGTGGACTCCGCGTCCAGCGTCCTAACGACGGCCTCTTCCAAAAATTTCGATATCGTCAAGGGACTCGGCGCGGATGAGGTATCCGATTACCGCGACGAGGGTGTCGTAGAGAAGATTCGCGCGGCGGCTGATAATGTGCTTAACATTACCATCGATACGATCTCAGAGGGTAGGACGCCTGAGCAGGTCACCGGCGCCAATGGGGACAAGGGTGGAAGAGTCGCCATGATTCCTTCCCTACGAGAGTCTCTTTCCAACCGTTAAAGTTACCTTTAGCGTGCTTACTGACTTGCTTCGATGTGTACGATTGGTGCGACCTATCCCTTGTGTCGCTTATCACAGCCTATCCCGGTTTTCATACAACCCAATGGCATTGCTGGAGTGAAGAACGGCCTCCAGCATATGTGGGATGGAAAGGTAAGTCGGTGCGTTTACTAGTAGTCGTCGTTAACGCGTTTATGTATCGCCGATCCATCGGATGCCAGTGAGAATTGACGTTGATTGCAGGTCCGCGCACAGAAGCTAACGTATCGCGTCGCCTACTTTGACGGCTGAATTATTGTAAACAAAAGTTTTTTCTTGGAGAGCGTTTTATCACAAGTAATGTAACTGGTACTGTAACTATAAGCAAGCGGTGCAAATTGGCCGAAATTGTCTCGACTTGACCAGACAGTTCAGCCTGTAGGGCAGAAGGCTCTGTTGAAGAGTTGAAGTTCAGCAATAAGATAGATAATATAGTATGTGAGAGTGAGATTCAGTTCCTGTCCTTGCGATTCATAGCAAATTAACACGAATCCATCCTTTTGTATGCATGAATTTACTACAGGTAATACTTACAATCAACTAAATCAAGACTGAAGGGCAGGGTAAGGGGGCTCAAAGCAGGCAGGGGATGGGTATAGAATTGAGGGTCAGGAAAAAGAGAGAGATAACGTAGAAGAAACCACAGAATCACTCAGGAAAAGACAATGCCTTCAGATGGTGAAGAATGGCTGCTCGCTATTATGCGTTTGTTGTTGCGGTTGCTGCTGTTGTGCAAACGGATTGAAGCTGTTCTGCGGCACAGCGCCCGTCTTTTGTGCGGCAAGCTTGCCGTACTCAGTTTGACCGAAGCTACGGGAGAAAAACGTAACAGAAACATCAATAACACGTAACTCGAAGAAGCAATGGGTGACATACCGGAGTGCACCAACGTTTCCGAACGTATCAACACCATCGCCGTCGCGAGCGGCGAACAAGTTTGCTAAGTGTGCGTGCTCCTGGTCTGCACGTGTCTGGTTACGCTTGGGTGTGGGCTGTGGAGACGGCGCTGGTGCAGGTTGTGACTGTGGCCGTGGGGGTGGGGGAGTTGCATAGTCGTGGCGTGGAGGAGGTTCATGTGATTCGTACGTCGAGGGGAGGGAAAAGGTAGAGAAAGAGGATTGCACGGGTTGCTGGGGGGATGGCACCGATGGCGCAGGAGACGTCGTAATAGCAAAAGGGTTATTTGAGCTATTCACACAAGTCATCAGCAGTGCGTCCAAAAGAAAAGGGGCTCGGGTGAACGAACCCGAAAGGGGTTGGCTGTGGCGCTAGTCTGGCCTGTTGTTGTGCCTGTGCGGCGAGGAATTCTTGTTGCTGTTGAGCAAGAAGTGCCTGTTGCTGAGCCGTCTGTTGCTGAGCCAGCTGCTGACGCATCCATTCTTCTTGCTGTGCCTGTAGCTGTAATTGTTGCTGCTGTTGCTGTTGTTGCTGCATCATCCATTCCTGCTGCTGTCTTGCCCACTCAGCCTGCAATGGCAATCAACATGTTCGTCATCCTACAAATGGCAGGAACACGCACCTGCATAGCTTCCTGTTGAGCCTGTTGTTGATATGGGTTGAATGAGGTGAGCTGAGGTTGCACCGTAAACTGGGGCTGTAGTCCATTATTCTGGCCTTGCAAATCAATCAAGTTGTTGTTACTTATGCGAACACTATTATCAGTTACCGGCAAAAACAAAGGAAATCCTCTCACGGTTCATCAAAGAGCGAGCCGGAGTCAGTGAGGGTGGCCTTCCGACGTGCTTCCTCCTCTTCGCTTAGCCTAAGTGCCCTGGCTAGGTCGGCGTCCTCGGCACCGCGTGCCTGTTCCGCGGCCAGGCTTCGTTTACTCTCTTCGATGGCGCGGCGCAACTCGTCCTCGCCTCTTGCTCCTCTCGTCCGGCGAGCTCTGTTTTCGTCGTCCCCGTCCCCTCGCACTGCTAGTGGATCTTCGTTCTCATCATCCCCGGCTTGGCCCATCATCCGGTCGCGCATATTCGCCCGCGAAAGGCGCTCTTGGCGAAGGCGTGCTTCGTCCGTAAGGAGGTTTGTGATGTCCTTCGCCTTCTGACGAACATTCGCACCCTGATCCTTACCGTACTCGTCGACGAATTGAAACTCCTTCAGCGTTTTAATGATATAGATATTATCCCGGAAGTAGACAACGACGTTTTCTGAGCCAGCATGAAGAAGGTAGTCGAGAACGGTGAGGCACTAGTCGTGGACAGCGAAGCGTGGGTAAGTGCTGCGCACGACTAGAAGGAATACGCACTTTGAAGACGTGGCGCCAGTTTTTCCCCTTGTCGTTGAGTCGCTTATCGAGCATCTCCATTATCTCGACGAAGTCATTTCTGTATATGGGTTATTAGTCGAAGTGAAGTCGCGACTCATGAGGGAGAGGAACAAACTGATTATAAGTCATCTGTGCGATCTCATTCATCTGTGTTCCAGAGGGGCCCCATGGGTCGTTGGAAGTGGCCTCACGGACTTTAGCCTGTACATCTGAATATCCTTTTGTATAATTCTTCGCGACACGTAGCGCGCTTTTGCCAAACGTTTGAAGGGACATGATGGTGGAGAAATAACCAAGATTAACCTGCCGCCGCCATTGCCGACCAATCGGGCCGGCGTTAAAGTCAAAGCGTGTCTCAGTGAAGTTCCATATTGTTATCATATTAATTATTATGACATAACTAAACGGCCACACCGATGGTGAAGTGGTTATCATGCTTGCCTTCCAAGCAAGCGGCACGGGTTCGATTCCCGTTCGGTGTAATAATTTTTTCCTCGACCCGCACTGACATGTGGTCTCCGACTTGGAGTTCATACGTTCGTCTGCTATACTGTACCGTAGTACTTATCTCGCCTCATCGATCACTATGAAGCAACTTCTCTTCAAGCGCCGTCGAGTTTCATCAAATCCACATGCACCGCTTCCGTCATCTGATGCCATCGTTACTTCCCCAAAACCTTCGAGGATTTCAACATGCTCCTCATGCCACCGAGCTGTTCGTCTCAAGTCAAACCCAGCTTTTCTTTGCGCAAGGTTATTGTATTTCCTTCATAAGTATTAATTATTATCTCACCATATATTCTGGGTCAACACCGCAGGTGTAAGCTTCAACATGTGCCATTTGCTTGCGGACGTGCACTGGTTATCCAGTATCTAGCTCCAGGTGGGCAAGTTCTCTCAACCTCGGGTGCGATTCGACCGCCATTCCACTTTCTGAAAGCAATACGAACAACTCATCTCCTCCGTGTCGAAGACGTCCCCGTGACGAAGATAGCGATAACGTTTCGAAATCGACGGACGTGGATAGCGAGCGGTCTGGCTGTGGACAGATGATGTGTCGGGCGTGTTGCTTCGAACACCCTCAAAGGTCAGAATCCATTGAACCGCACCGCACGCCTCAGCTCATACAGGACCTGTTCAGTGGCGCCATCGCCTGCTTGGACTGCTCGGAAAAGCAACTTGCACCCCAAACCCACGAGTCAAATGCTTCAATGGCAGGAGCTCGGAATTCAGACCACAGTTTGACCGCATCTTCTTAATTCTACAAGTCATTCTGCCAAAAGTACGGCATATATTGTTGAAATCGAGCTCGCGCGGCTCGGTTCACGCGGTTCATCGCTCCAGCGCCCTAGTTCCCTTAGTCCCATTTTTAATGTCATACTATAATCCCCTTCCATTTGTGCTGCCATAGACACATTTTCCAGTATATAGTGCATGTATTTACACCCGGGCCCCCTCGCGTGTTTGCCCACACCCACAACCCTTACCCGCAATATACCCTTGCCCCGCGCCGCTCTTTTCCCTCGCACGCGCGCACCGTTTTTCCTACATATATGAGGCACAACGCTGCAATTGCCCATGTGCTCCTCGATATCAGTGTTTTATAAGTTACTAGTATGCAGAAATAGCGTGAGCTGCGTGACTTCCTCATGGTGCTCTCGCGCACGCACGTCGATCAGATCGCACGTGAGCGCGTGAATGCATCAGGTGATCAAGTTCATCGAGGTGTTTCCAGGTGTCTCCGGACCTGTTTGCGAGAGTGATTTTCCACGAAAATGGTTTCTATGATGTCTAAATTATATCTTAGAGTACTATAAGCAGATGCGAACGTTCGTATTTTGCCACGGGTGTGGGATGACAAGTTGTGGACTCTCGATGTGGATGACTGGCGGCAGCTGTGCCGTACTGTAGTAAACGGCTCATTCGGCAGCGCCACTGTATAACCGAGATCAATCGTCAGGCGTGTCTCAGGCTCGCCTTTACTGTATTGACGGTCATATACGATGGTATTCCCATGTAAGGTGATTTTTTCTGTTCTATACCCTATGTCTCAACGAATGGCCAGCCAAAGATCATGCACGCAAGACACTCCAGAAGCTGGCTGGCCTTTTACCCTCCGACAGCCAAACCAAGGTGATTTTTTCGTAGTGCCTGCCTCCCACCGAGGACTAAGCCGGAAAACAGCCCCAAATCATTGTCCTTGCCGGCTCCGTCACACCCTATCGCAACGATACGGATCGAGAATTAGCTTTTCGTCAGGTCTGTCCACGTTTGCGGTTACCGAATGTGTAATCGAGAATTGATGTCTGGCATACACTTTGCAGGAATCGAACTTTTACTACCTGACCGGTTGTTCCATTCCCTCCTCCTTCGCGCTCTTGACAGCCCCCTCCATCACATCCGACCCTGTCATTACGCTCTTCATCCCAGATGCCCATCCGGCCGATCTGATGTGGACCGTCCCGCCTCCGACCATTCCTGAGGCCCGCGAGACGTACAATGTCTCAAATGTCCTCCACACTGAATCCTTTCCCTCCTCCTTCGTCTCTGCCCTGAACGCAGCGCCCGACGCGCTCGTACACACGCTTCCTCAGATCTCCCAATTCCCCGCATTACCACCTACTCTTTTTGCCGACGCTTCTCATAGCTCGTCATCGTCAGACGCATACCTCCTCTCCGCTTTGCACCGTGCGCGTCTCACCAAGTCCGATGCTGAGGTCCAGCGCGTCCGCCGTGCGAATGAGATAAGCTCGCGCGCGCACGAAGTCGTCATGCGTGTATTAGGCGCAGGAGTTCGCACGGCGTCGCTGCCGGCGGCCGTTAGCAGAGACGACGACATGTCACCACGCCACCACTCGCTTCTGCCTGGCGAGTGGCTAATCGAGAGGGAGGCCGAGGCCGAGGCCATCTTCGTCGCGTCCTGTCGGCGGGAAGGGTACGCCATTGTTTCCGTCTGTCTTAAAATCCGATGATTGACGACCTAAGAGTATAGTGCTGTGCACCAGGCATACTTACCGATCGTGGCGGCGTCGACGCGTGCGGCGACATTGCATTATTGCTGCAATGATCGTGAATTCGCGTGGGGTCCCCTTGCTGCGCATGACCGTGCCAACCGCGTAGAGTTCGCCCAAGCCTCACCTGGATCGCGACAATTACTTCCACAGGTCCTGCTCATTGATGCGGGGTGCGAATGGGATAATTATGCGTCCGATAGTCTGTTTCCATATTCCAAAAAGCTCTGTTTCTACTTCCTGATGAGCATTCTAGTTACACGGACGATGCCTGTGGGTAACGGGGGTAAATTTACTCCCAAGGCCCGCGCGATCTATGAGCTTGTCCTCGAGATGCAAACGGTACGTCTTTGATCCCCAGGTGCCCTCGAAACCAGCTCCAATCCCTACAAGGCCTCCTTCAAAGTGCTCAAGCCTGAACTGCACTGGGATGCGGTACAGCTCCTTTGCCACCGTGTTCTGGTGCGCGGCTTCCAGAAACTTGGCATCTTCAGGGCCGAAACGGAGGAAGCCGCAATACTTGCGTCTGGTATAAGCGCAGCGTTTTTCCCGCATGGCGTAGGCCACTCACTTGGATTGGATGTCCATGACGTACCCAGCGCAAGCAAGCCTGTGCCTAATCCACGATTGTCCGCGGTGGCGTGGATATCGGCCACGAGAAATTTTATGAGTATCTAAGGCTGAGGCTACCACTTAAAGTGGGCATGGTCGTGGTGCGTCTTATTTAGTTTCCCGTTGTCGCCTTGCTGGTCCGCTTTGTGTGTTGGGAACTGTTACTGATGCCAGGGTGCATAGACGGTCGAACCGGGAATATACTTCCATCAACACTTGCTCACCGGGGTGCGTAATTCAAGGTTCATAGACCAGGAGGTATTGTCCCAATACGAGCCTGTCGGGGGTGTTCGCATTGAGGATGTTGTGCTGATAACACCTAATGGTGCTGAAAACTTGACCAAGGTGCGGAGCGACGTAGAATGGATTGAAGGGGTGTGTTCTGGCAATTTGTAAAGGGTTGTCGCGATGACATGAGAAAACTTGTGGCTTGACACGTGTATGAGCATTGCGCTTTGATTGATAAATCACAGGTGTATAATTACAGTAATTAAACACCAATCCCCGGATGTTGATTAGACACCGCGGATACCAAGGATAGTAAGAACACCGAAGTTATACGTGGCTGATACTGCTAAGATAGGATTCTTGACCGCGTACCTCGGGAGGACCTGTACAGTATGCTCAGAAGAACTAATTCAACACGATGTAAATGACACCTAGAGGGGAAAGTTGGGTTCAATACGCTGAACCACAAACAAGAACTTTGGGAGCACCCGGACTTCGTAAAGATCACTGTACCGTTCCAGGGCCAAACCACGACCATCGTGAGCCCGTTGGCTGAAGTCGTCGCAGGCCCTTGTTGCGCATGCTGCAACGCTAGTAGCACCCCTGTTCTGCAAGTGAAATGACAAACGGAAGGACATGTACTTTACGTTTGCATTTGGACCGGTAATAAAGAGCGTAGCGAGTACAATCGTCCTGGAAATTACAATAATGCGCTGCTACTTGATTCTCCGAGTCGGTGGCTGAATACGCGATTGTTCGCACGGCTGAGATTGTGTGCATTGTATAGTATACTCGCAGGAACATCGGGAGCAGGTATCGTCCTTCCTGGAGTGAAGTTGCGAGAACCCGAGGGCCGGGGGCGTTACTCACGTTTCTGTTTGCCGGCGGCGGTGAAGCAGCGGACGCCGCCGGGAAGATTTCACCCCGGACCTCAGTGGAGTACATGTCTCAAGTTGGACCGCGTTCCTTGCGCTCGCTCGCATCAGTGAAGATGTCATCAAACGTGAAATGTGATACATATACCGTACGTGTAGTGTGCGAATAATTCTGGGTGGTCGTTTCGTGCCACATCGAGGCACAATTTGCTGATAATTCTGGTGGTGGTCTCTCTGTTCTTCTGTATTAGTCGGAAAAGCGGAAAAGTGGGAAAGCGAGGGCAACCGTATTCTGGCGCTCCAACCCGAGTTCAGTTCCAAACATCTTCACCCTCCATGATAGGATCTTGCCGTTCTGTTCCCACCCGCAGCAGGCTTGCCCAGCAACCAGCTCCGACAACTCCGACGAGCGTGAGAGTGCCGCGTGCCAGCTTGGCACTCGGAGGGCCGCGCATATTCACAGCGATTGACGGCATGCGCGCTCCATTTTATTCACATGTTGTACAAAATTGTCAGTCTCTGGGACAACTCCAATGGACAATTATTATTGAGTTCAAGTTACGACTGACGCTCATTGCCAATTTGGCCTTATTTATTCTGTCCCTCTTGTCAGCTCGACCCACATTTTTGTATTTGATCACCACTGACAACCCGCCTGGCGACGCATCTGCCCTCACTCTCTTCTCTATTTGACACCCTTGCTCGACAACGCAGGGCGTTGCAAGGCGTACCCCCTCAACTTCGATTGGGAGCCATCGACGAGTTTCATTATTTTTATTCATTCTTGGGCTTTTCCTCATTCGCAAAGCAAGTCCTGCTTTTCTTTCCTTCGTACTCATGCCGTCCCCTGCAATTTTCGCTACCCGTCCCCAACGTCCCCGTGAGGTTGTTTACAACCGCGATCCCAACCGTGACACACTTCGAGCGTCCGTCCTTGACGTGGCTTTGGAACTCGGAATCGGTACCAGTCGGGCCGTAGAAAACTTAATATTCGATTCCGTTCTGGAGGAGGATGAGGTGGAGGTGAGTATCGTGCTCGCTCGTCTTTTCCTTGCTTTCTGCTAGTATCCCTTTATATTTCCCGTTACTCTCTCGAGCTTCCATCTTGAACGGAAGTTGTCGGAAGTTGTCACATCTATGACACCCCTGTCATACAATCGGCGATAACGCTGCTGCCTTTTGTATCCAGCACCCTAAGTGCGCCTGTCCGAGTGGTCCTTGCCCCCGCCGCTGCCCTATGAGATTGCGTACCATATGTGGAGGGGGCATCTGCGCCCGGGCCTCAGCACCTCCACCTCCGACGTATCATCACGGCATCTCACCGGAGGTATCGGTTGGCGTGCATGATGATTTATTTGTTTCTTATCCCCGAGAGACTGTAGCGAATATTTCCGGTTTCTGATTAACATTTCCTGTAGAGCGTTACGACACCTACTTTGACTTCTGC